>CAWUFW010007808.1:736455-962070 GCA_963921515.1 Calotriton arnoldi | reverse complement strand
ACTGAAATTGACAGTTGGGTGTGAATAATCACTTTTGGAACTGAAATAAGTGTGTTTAGAGTAATTTTCCTGACGAAATAGGTCAAAATAGAAGCTTCTGAATAGGAGGAAAAGTTTGTAAAATTGGCAATTTTGGTCACTGTGAGGCTTTCAAAAGTGGTTATTCAACATGAGGCATGATCCAGTTGACATTATGAATCATTTTATGTACAGTCCAAAAATCAATTTTCTCATGAAAAAGATGACCCTGAACCTGTCGAACTTTCTCCAGATGGTGGGTAATGGTGATTTTTGAATGTTTAATCTTTTGACTGAAATTGACTGTTGGATGTGAATTATCACTTTTTGAACAAAAATAAATGTGTTTAGAGTAATTTTCCTGCCCGAAATAGGTCAAAATAGAAGCTTCTGAATAGGAGAAAAATCTGTAAAAATTGTAATTTTGGTCACTGTGAGGCTTTAAAAAGTGGTTATTTAACATGAGGCAAGTTTTGATTGACATTTTGAATCATTTTTGTGCAGTCCAAAAATACATTTTCTGATGAAAAACGATGACCCCGGACCTCTCTGACTTTCTCTAGATGGTCAGTAATGGTGATTTTTTAATGTTTAATCTTTTGACTGTAAATGACTGTTGGATGTGAATTATCACTTTTGGAACTGAAAAAAGTGTGTTGAGTCATTTTCCGGCATGAAATCGGTCAAAATAGAAATTTCTGAGCAGGAGGAAACATCTCTAAGATTGGCAATTTTGGTCACTGTGAGGATTTAAAATGAGGTTATTCAACATGAGGCACGATCCCAATTGACATTTTGAATCATTTTTTGTACAGTCCCAAAAAGCAATTTTCTCATGAAAAACGATGACCCCTGGCCTGTCGAACTTTCGATGGTCAGTAATGGTGATTTTTGAATGTTTAATC
Source organism: Calotriton arnoldi (assembly GCA_963921515.1). Lineage (NCBI taxonomy): Eukaryota > Metazoa > Chordata > Amphibia > Caudata > Salamandridae > Calotriton > Calotriton arnoldi. The sequence goes on along the minus strand of CAWUFW010007808.1, from coordinate 961,147 downwards.
TTTTGACTGTATATGACTGTTGGATGTGAATCATCACTTTTTGAACTAAAATAAGTGTGTTTAGAGTCATTTTCCTGCACGAAATTGGTCAAAATAGAATATTCTGAATAGGAGGAAAAATCTGTAAAAATGGCAATTTTGTTCAATGTGAGGCTTTAAAAAGTGGTTATTCAACATGAGGCACGATCCAATTGCCATTTTGAATCATTTTTTGTACAGTACAAAAAATTAATTTTCTGATGAAAAACGATGACTCCGGACCTGTCGAACTTTCTCCAGATGATCAGTAATGGTGATTTTTTAATGTTTAATCTTTTGACTGGAAATGACTGTTGGATGTGAATTATCACTTTTTGAACTAAAATAAGTGTGTTTAGAGTAATTTTCCTACCCGAAATAAGTCAAAATAGAAGCTTCTGAATAGGAGGAAAAGTCTGTAAAAATGGCAATTTTGGTCACTGTGAGGCTTTAAAAAGTGGTTATTCAACATAAGGCACGATCCAATTGACATTTTGAATCCTTTTTTGTACAGTCCAAAAAATCAATTTTCTGATGAAAAACAATGACCCCGGACCTCTCGGACTTTCTCTAGATGGTGAGTAATGGTGATTTTTTAATGTTTAATCTTTTGACTGTAAATCACTGTTGGGTGTGAATTATCACTTTTTGAACTAAATAAGTGTGTTTAGAGTCAATTTCCTGCACGAAATTGGTCAAAATAGAAGCTTCTGAGTCAGAGAAAAAGTCTGTAAAAATGGCAATTTTGGTCACTGTGAGGCTTTAGAAACTGGTTATTCAACATGAGGCATGATCCAATTGCCATTTTTAACCATTTTTTGTACAGTCCAAAAAGTTAATTTTCTGATGAAAAACGATGACCCCAGACCTGTCGAACTTTCTCTAGATGGTCAGTAATGGTGATTTTTTAATGTTTAATCTTTTGATTGGAAATGACTGTTGGATGTGAATTATCACTTTTTGAACTGAAATAAGTGTGTTTAGAGTAATTTTCCTGACGAAATAGGTCAAAATAGAAGCTTCTGAATAGGAGAAAAATCTGTAAAAATGGCAATTTTGGTCACTGTGAGGCTTTAAAAAGTGGTTATTTAACATGAGGCATGATTTGATTGACATTTTGAATCATTTTTGTACAGTCCAAAAAATACATTTTCTGATGAAAAACGATGACCCCGGACCTCTCTGACTTTCTCTAGATGGTCAGTAATGGTGATTTTTTAATGTTTAATCTTTTGACTGTAAATGACTGTTGGATGTGAATTATCACTTTTGGAACTGAAATAAGTGTGTTTAGAGTCATTTTCCGGCATGAAATCGGTCAAAATAGAAATTTCTGAGCAGGAGGAAACATCTCTAAGATTGGCAATTTGGTCACTTAGAGGATTTAAAATGAGGTTATTCAACATGAGGCACGATCCAATTGACATTTTGAATCATTTTTTGTACAGTCCAAAAAATCAATTTTCTCTTGAAAAATGATGACCCCTGGCCTGTCGAACTTTCTCTGGATGGTCAGTAATGGTGATTTTTTAATGTTTAATCTTTTGACTGGAAATGACTGTTGGATGTGAATTATCACTTTTTGAACTTAAATAAGTGTGTTTAGAGTAATTTTCCTACCCGAAATAAGTCAAAATAGAAGCTTCTGAATAGGAGGAAAAGTCTGTAAAAATGGCAATTTTGGTCACTGTGAGGCTTTAAAAAGTGGTTATTCAACATAAGGCACGATCCAATTGACATTTTGAATCCTTTTTTGTACAGCCCAAAAAATCAATTTTCTGATGAAAAACAATGACCCCGGACCTCTTGGACTTTCTCTAGATGGTGAGTAATGGTGATTTTTTAATGTTTAATCTTTTGACTGTAAGTCACAGTTGGGTGTGAATTATCACTTTTTGAACTAAATAAGTGTGTTTAGAGTCAATTTCCTGCACGAAATTGTTCAAAATAGAAGCTTCTGAGTCAGAGAAAAAGTCTGTAAAAATGGCAATTTTGGTCACTATGAGGCTTTAGAAACTGGTTATTCAACATGAGGCACGATCCAATTGCCATTTTGAATCATTTTTTGTACAGTCCAAAAAGTTAATTTTCTGATGAAAAACGATGACCATGGACCTGTCGAACTTTCTCCAGATGGTGGGTAATGGTGATTTTTGAATGTTTAATCTTTTGACTGCAATTGACAGTTGGGTGTGAATAATCACTTTTTGAACTGAAATAAGTGTGTTTAGAGTAATTTTCCTGACGAAATAGGTCAAAATAGAAGCTTCTGAATAGGAGGAAAAGTTTGTAAAATTGGCAATTTTGGTCACTGTGAGGCTTTCAAAAGTGGTTATTCAACATGAGGCATGATCCAGTTGACATTATGAATCATTTTATGTACAGTCAAAAAAAATCAATTTTCTCATGAAAAACGATGACCCTGGACCTGTCGAACTTTCTCCAGATGGTGGGTAATGGTGATTTTTGAATGTTTAATCTTTTGACTGAAATTGACTGTTGGGTGTGAATTATCACTTTTGAACAAAAATAAGTGTGTTTAGATTAATTTTCCTGCCCGAAATAGGTCAAAATAGAAGCTTCTGAATAGGAGAAAAATCTGTAAAAATGGCAATTTTGGTCACTGTGAGGCTTTACAAAGTGGTTATTTAACATGAGGCAAGTTTTGATTGACATTTTGAATCATTTTTGTGCAGTCCAAAAATACATTTTCTGATGAAAAACGATGACCCCGGACCTCTCTGACTTTCTCTAGATGGTCAGTAATGGTGATTTTTTAATGTTTAATCTTTTGACTGTAAATGACTGTTGGATGTGAATTATCACTTTTGGAACTGAAAAAAGTGTGTTGAGTCATTTTCCGGCATGAAATCGGTCAAAATAGAAACTTCTGAGCAGGAGGAAACATCTCTAAGATTGGCAATTTTGGTCACAGTGAGGATTTAAAATGAGGTTATTCAACATGAGGCACGATCCAATTGACATTTTGAATCATTTTTTGTACAGTCCAAAAAATCAATTTTCTCATGAAAAAAAACGATGACCCCTGGCCTGTCGAACTTTCTCTAGATGGTCAGTAATGGTGATTTTTGAATGTTTAATCTTTTGTCTGTATATGACTGTTGGATGTGAATTATAACTTTTTGAACTAAAATAAGTGTGTTTAGAGTCATTTTCCTGCACGAAATTGGTCAAAATAGAATATTCTGAATAGGAGGAAAAATCTGTAAAAATGGCAATTTTGGTCACTGTGAGGCTTTAAAAAGTGGTTATTCAACATGAGGCACGATCCAATTGCCATTTTGAATCTTTTTGGACAGTCCAAAAAATTAATTTTCTGATGAAAAACGATGACTCCGGACCTCTCAAACTTTCTCCAGATGATCAGTAATGGTCATTTTTTAATGTTTAATCTTTTGACTGGAAATGACTGTTGGATGTGAATTATCACTTTTTGAACTAAAATAAGTGTGTTTAGAGTAATTTTCCTACCCGAAATAAGTCAAAATAGAAGCTTCTGAATAGGAGGAAAAGTCTGTAAAAATGGCAATTTTGGTCACTGTGAGGCTTTAAAAAGTGGTTATTCAACATAAGGCACGATCCAATTGACATTTTGAATCCTTTTTTGTACAGTCCAAAAAATCAATTTTCTGATGAAAAACAATGACCCCAGACCTGTCGAACTTTCTCTAGATGGTCAGTAATGGTGATTTTTTAATGTTTAATCTTTTGATTGGAAATGACTGTTGGATGTGAATTATCACTTTTTGAACTGAAATAAGTGTGTTTAGACTAATTTTCCTGACGAAATAGGTCAAAATAGAAGCTTCTGAATAGGAGGAAAAGTCTGTAAAATTGGCAATTTTGGTCACTGTGAGGCTTTAAAAAGTGGTTATTCAACATGAGGCATGATCCAGTTGATATTTTGAATAATTTTATGTATTGTCCAAAAAATCTTTTTTCTGATGAAAAACAATGACCCCAGACCTGTCGAACTTTCTCTAGATGGTCAGTAATGGTGATTTTTTAATGTTTAATCTTTTGACTGGAAATGACTGTTGGATGTGAATTATCACTTTTTGAACAAAAATAAGTGTGTTTAGAGTAATTTTCCTGCCCGAAATAGGTCAAAATAGAAGCTTCTGAATAGGAGAAAAATCTGTATAAATGGCAATTTTGGTCACTGTGAGGCTTTAAAAAGTGGTTATTTAACATGAGGCATGATTTGATTGACATTTTGAATCATTTTTGTGCAGTCCAAAAATACATTTTCTGATGAAAAACGATGACCCCGGACCTCTCTGACTTTCTCTAGATGGTCAGTAATGGTGATTTTTTAATGTTTAATCTTTTAACTGGAAATGACTGTTGGATGTGAATTATCACTTTTTGAACTAAATAAGTGTGTTTAGAGTCAATTTCCTGCACGAAATTGGTCAAAATAGAAGCTTCTGAGTCAGAGAAAAGTCTGTAAAAATGGCAATTTTGGTCACTGTGAGGCTTTAAAAAGTGGCTATTTAACATGAGGCATGATCCAATTGACATTATGAATCATTTTATGTACAGTCGAAAAATCAATTTTCTGATGAAAACGATGACCCCGGACCTGTCGAACTTTCTCCAGATGGTCCCTAATGGTGATTTTTTAATGTTTAATCTTTTGACTGTAAATGATTGTTGGATGTGAATTATCACTTTTGGAACTGAAATAAGTGTGCATAGAATCATTTTCCTGCATGAAATCGGTCAAAATAGAAGCTTCTGAGTAGGAGGAAAAGTCTGTAAAAATGGCAATTTTGGTCACTGTGAGGCTTTAAAAGTGGTTATTCAACATAAGGCACGATCCAATTGACATTTTGAAGCATTTTTTGTACAGTCCAAAAATCAATTTTCTCATGAAAAACGATGACCCTGGACCTGTCGAACTTTCTCCAGATGGTGGGTAATGGTGATTTTTGAATGTTTAATCTTTTGACTGTAAATGACTGTTTGATGTGAATTATCACTTTTTGAACAAAATTAAGTGTGTTTAGAGTAATTTTCCTGCCCGAAATAGGTCAAAATAGAAGCTTCTGAATAGGAGAAAAATCTGTAAAAATGGCAATTTTGGTCACTGTGAGGCTTTAAAAAGTGGTTATTTAACATGAGGCATGATTTGATTGACATTTTGAATCATTTTTTGTACAGTCCAAAAAATACATTTTCTGAGGAAAAATGATGACCCCGGACCTCTCTGACTTTCTCTAGATGGTCAGTAATGGTGATTTTTTAATGTTTAATCTTTTGACTGTAAATGACTGTTGGATGTGAATTATCACTTTTAGAACTAAAATAAGTTTGTTTAGAGTCATTTTCCTGCACGAAATTGGTCAAAATAGAAGCTTCTGAGACGGAGAAAAAGTCTATAAAAATGGCAATTTTGGTCACTCTGAGGCTTTAAAAAGTGGTTATTTATCATGAGGAATGTTCCAATTGAAATTTTGAATCATTTATTGTACAGTCCAAAAATAAATTTCCTGATGGAAAACGATGACCCCGGACCTGTCGAACTTACTCTAAATGGTCAGTAATGGTGATTTTTGAATGTTTAATCTTTTGACTTTAAATGACTGTTGGATGTGAATTATCACTTTTGGAACTGAAATAAGTGTGTATAGAATCATTTTCCTGCATGAAATCGGTCAAAATAGAAGCTTCTGAGTAGGAGGAAAAGTCTGTAAAAATGGCAATTTTGGTCACTGTGAGGCTTTACAAAGTGGTTATTCAACATGAGGCATGATCCGATTGACATTTTGAAACATTTTTTGTACAGTCCAAAAAATACATTTCCTAATGAAAAACGATGACCCTGGACCTGTCGAACTTTCTCCAGATGGTCAGTAATGGTGATTTTTTAATGTTTAATCTTGTGACTGTAAATGACTGTTGGATGTGAATTCTCACTTTTTAAACTTAAATAAGTGTTTAGAGAAATTTTCCAGCCCAAAATAGTTCAAAATAGAAGCTTCTGAATAGGAGGAAAAGTCTGTAAAAATGGCAATTTTGGTCACTGTGAGGCTTTAAAAAGAGGTTATTCAACATGAGGCATGATCCATGATCCAATTGAAATTTTGAATCATTTTTTGTACAGTCCAAAAAATCAATTTTCTGATGAAAAACGATGACCCCGGACCTGTCGAACTTTCTCTAGATGGTCAGTAATGGTGATTTTTTAATGTTTAATCTTTTGACTGTAAATGACTGTTGGATGTGAATTATCACTTTTGGAACTGAAATAAGTGTGTTTAGAGTCATTTTCCGGCATGAAATCGGTCAAAATAGAAACTTCTGAGCAGGAGGAAACATCTCTAAGATTGGCAATTTTGGTCACAGTGAGGATTTAAAATGAGGTTATTCAACATGAGGCACGATCCAATTGACATTTTGAATCATTTTTTGTACAGTCCCAAAAATCAATTTTCTCATGAAAAACGATGACCCCTGGCCTGTCGAACTTTCTGTAAATGGTCAGTAATGGTGATTTTTGAATGTTTAATCTTTTGACTGTAAATGACTGTTGGATGTGAATTATCACTTTTGGAACTGAAATAAGTGTGTGTAGAATCATTTTCCTGCATGAAATCGGTCAAAATAGAAGCTTCTGAGTAGGAGGAAAAGTCTGTAAAAATGGCAATTTTGGTCACTGTGAGGCTTTACAAAGTGGTTATTCAACATGAGGAATGATCCAATTGACATTTTGAATCCTTTTTTGTACAGTCCAAAAAATCAATTTTCTGATGAAAAACGATGACCCCGGACCTGTCGAACTTTCTCTAGATGGTCAGTAATGGTGATTTTTTAATGTTTAATCTTTTGATTGGAAATGACTGTTGGATGTGAATTATCACTTTTTGAACTGAAATAAGTGTGTTTAGAGTAATTTTCCTGACGAAATAGGTCAAAATAGAAGCTTCTGAATAGGAGGAAAAGTCTGTAAAATTGGCAATTTTGGTCACTGTGAGGCTTTAAAAAGTGGTTATTCAACATGAGGCATGATCCAGTTGACATTATGAATCATTTTATGTACAGTCAAAAAAATCAATTTTCTCATGAAAAACGATGACCCTGGACCTGTCGAACTTTCTCCAGATGGTGGGTAATGGTGATTTTTGAATGTTTAATCTTTTGACTGTTAATGACTGTTGGATGTGAATTATCACTTTTTGAACAAAAATAAGTGTGTTTAGAGTAATTTTCCTGCCCGAAATAGGTCAAAATAGAAGCTTCTGAATAGGAGAAAAATCTGTAAAAATGGCAATTTTGGTCACTGTGAGGCTTTAAAAAGTGGTTATTTAACATGAGGCATGATTTGATTGACATTTTGAATCATTTTTGTGCAGTCCAAAAATACATTTTCTGATGAAAAACGATGACCCCGGACCTCTCTGACTTTCTCTAGATGGTCAGTAATGGTGATTTTTTAATGTTTAATCTTTTGACTGGAAATGACTGTTGGATGTGAATTATCACTTTTTGAACTAAATAAGTGTGTTTAGAGTCAATTTCCTGCACGAAATTGGTCAAAATAGAAGCTTCTGAGTCAGAGAAAAAGTCTGTAAAAATGGCAATTATGGTCACTGTGAGGCTTTAAAAAGTGGTTATTTAACATGAGGCATGATTTGATTGACATTATGAATCATTTTATGTACAGTCGAAAAATCAATTTTCTGATGAAAAACGATGACCCCGGACCTGTCGAACTTTCTCCAGATGGTCCCTAATGGTGATTTTTTAATGTTTAATCTTTTGACTGTAAATGATTGTTGGATGTGAATTATCACTTTTGGAACTGAAATAAGTGTGCATAGAATCATTTTCCTGCATGAAATCGGTCAAAATAGAAGCTTCTGAGTAGGAGGAAAAGTCTGTAAAAATGGCAATTTTGGTCACTGTGAGGCTTTACAAAGTGGTTATTCAACATGAGGCATGATCCGATTGACATTTTGAAACATTTTTTGTACAGTCCAAAAAATACATTTCCTAATGAAAAACGATGACGCTGGACCTGTCGAACTTTCTCCAGATGGTCAGTAATGGTGATTTTTGAATGTTTAATCTTTTGACTGTAAATGACTGTTGGGTGTGAATTATCACTTTTGGAACCGAAATAAGTGTGTATAGAGTCATTTTCCGGCATGAAATCGGTCAAAATAGAAGCTTCTGAGTAGGAGGAAAAGTCTGTAAAAATGGCAATTTTGGTCACTGTGAGGCTTTACAAAGTGGTTATTCAACATGAGGCATGATCCGATTGACATTTTGAAACATTTTTGTACAGTCCAAAAAATACATTTCCTAATGAAAAACGATGACCCTGGACCTGTCGAACTTTCTCCAGATGATCAGTAATGGTGATTTTTTTAATGTTTCATCTTTTGACTGGAAATGACTGTTGGATGTGAATTATCACTTTTTGAACTAAATAAGTGTGTTTAGAGTCAATTTCCTGCACGAAATTGGTCAAAATAGAAGCTTCTGAGTCAGAGAAAAAGTCTGTAAAAATGGCAATTTTGGTCACTGTGAGGCTTTAAAAAGTGGTTATTTAAAATGAGGCATGATCCAATTGACATTATGAATCATTTTATGTACAGTCGAAAAAATCAATTTTCTGATGAAAAACGATGACCCCGGACCTGTCGAACTTTCTCCAGATGGTCACTAACGGTGATTTTTTAATGTTTAATCTTTTGACTGTAAATGATTGTTGGATGTGAATTATCACTTTTGGAACTGAAATAAGTGTGCATAGAATCATTTTCCTGCATGAAATCGGTCAAAATAGAAGCTTCTGAGTAGGAGGAAAAGTCTGTAAAAATGGCAATTTTGGTCACTGTGAGGCTTTAAAAAGTGGTTATTTATCATGAGGAATGTTCCAATTGAAATTTTGAATCATTTATTGTACAGTCCAAAAAATAAATTTCCTGATGGAAAACGATGACCCCGGACCTGTCGAACTTTCTCTAAATGGTCAGTAATGGTGATTTTTGAATGTTTAATCTTTTGACTGTAAATGACTGTTGGATGTGAATTATCACTTTTGGAACTGAAATAAGTGTGTATAGAATCATTTTCCTGCATGAAATCGGTCAAAATAGAAGCTTCTGAGTAGGAGGAAAAGTCTGTAAAAATGGCAATTTTGGTCACTGTGAGGCTTTACAAAGTGGTTATTCAACATGAGGCATGATCCGATTGACATTTTGAAACATTTTTTGTACAGTCCAAAAATACATTTCCTAATGAAAAACGATGACCCTGGACCTGTCGAACTTTCTCCAGATGGTCAGTAATGGTGATTTTTTAATGTTTAATCTTGTGACTGTAAATGACTGTTGGATGTGAATTCTCACTTTTTAAACTTAAATAAGTGTTTAGAGAAATTTTCCAGCCCAAAATAGTTCAAAATAGAAGCTTCTGAATAGGAGGAAAAGTCTGTAAAAATGGCAATTTTGGTCACTGTGAGGCTTTAAAAAGAGGTTATTCAACATGAGGCATGATCCATGATCCAATTGAAATTTTGAATCATTTATTGTACAGTCCAAAAAATAAATTTTCTGAGGAAAAACGATGACCCCGGACCTGTCGAACTTTCTCTAAATGGTCAGTAATGGTGATTTTTGAATGTTTAATCTTTTGACTGTAAATGACTGTTGGATGTGAATTATCACTTTTGGAACTGAAATAAGTGTGTTTAGAGTCATTTTCCGGCATCAAATCGGTCAAAATAGAAACTTCTGAGCATGAGGAAACATCTCTAAGATTGGCAATTTTGGTCACTGTGAGGATTTAAAATGAGGTTATTCAACATGAGGCACGATCCAATTAACATTTTGAATCATTTTTTGTACAGCCAAAAGATTGGGTGTGAATTATCAATTTTTGAACTAAAATAAGTGTGTTTAGAGTCAATTTCCTGCACAAAATTGGTCAAAATAGAAGCTTCTGAGTCAGAGAAAAAGTCTGTAAAAATGGCAATTTTCGTCACTGTGAGGCTTTAGAAACTGGTTATTCAACATGAGGCATGATCCAATTGCCATTTTGAATCATTTTTTGTACAGTCCAAAAAGTTAATTTTCTGATGAAAAACGATGACCCCAGACCTGTCGAACTTTCTCTAGATGGTCAGTAATTGTGATTTTTTAATGTTTAATCTTTTGATTGGAAATGACTGTTGGATGTGAATTATCACTTTTGGAACTGAAATAAGTGTGTATAGAATCACTTTCCTGCATGAAATCGGTCAAAATAGAAGCTTCTGAGTAGGAGGAAAAGTCTGTAAAAATGGCAATTTTGGTCACTGTGAGGCTTTAAAAAGTGGTTATTCAACATAAGGCACAATCCAATTGACATTTTGAATCATTTTTTGTACAGTCCAAAAAATCAATTTTCTCATGAAAAACGATGACCCTGGACCTGTCGAACTTTCTCCAGATGGTGGGTAATGGTGATTTTTGAATGTTTAATCTTTTGACTGGAAATGACTGTTGGAAGTGAATTATCACTTTTTGAACAAAAATAAGTGTGTTTAGAGTAATTTTCCTGCCCGAAATAGGTCAAAATAGAAGCTTCTGAATAGGAGAAAAATCTGTAAAAATAGCAATTTTGGTCACTGTGTGGCTTTAAAAAGTGGTTATTTAACATGAGGCATGATTTGATTGACATTTTGAATCATTTTTGTGCAGTCCAAAAATACATTTTCTGATGAAAACGATGACCCCGGACCTCTCTGACTTTCTCTAGATGGTCAGTAATGGTGATTTTTTAATGTTTAATCTTTTGACTGGAAATGACTGTTGGATGTGAATTATCACTTTTTGAACTAAATAAGTGTGTTTAGAGTCAATTTCCTGCACGAAATTGGTCAAAATAGAAGCTTCTGAGTCAGAGAAAAAGTCTGTAAAAATGGCAATTTTGGTCACTGTGAGGCTTTAAAAAGTGGTTATTTAACATGAGGCATGATCCAATTGACATTATGAATCATTTTATGTACAGTCGAAAAAATCAATTTTCTGATGAAAAACGATGACCCCGGACCTGTCGAACTTTCTCCAGATGGTCACTAACGGTGATTTTTTAATGTTTAATCTTTTGACTGTAAATGATTGTTGGATGTGAATTGTCACTTTTTGAACTAAAATAAGTGTGTTTAGAATCATTTTCCTGCCTGAAATCAGTCAAAATAGAAGCTTCTGAGTAGGAGGAAAAGTCTGTAAAAATGGCAATTTTGGTCACTGTGAGGCTTTAAAAAGTGGTTATTCAACATAAGGCACGATCCAATTGACATTTTGAATCATTTTTTGTACAGTCCAAAAAATCAATTTTCTCATGAAAAACGATGACCCCGGACCTGTCGAACTTTCTCCAGATGGTGGGTAATGGTGATTTTTGAATGTTTAATCGTTTGACTGTAAATGACTGTTTGATGTGAATTATCACTTTTGAACAAAATTAAGTGTGTTTAGAGTAATTTTCCTGCCCGAAATAGGTCAAAATAGAAGCTTCTGAATAGGAGAAAAATCTGTAAAAATGGCAATTTTGGTCACTGTGAGGCTTTAAAAAGTGGTTATTTAACATGAGGCATGATTTGATTGACATTTTGAATCATTTTTGTGCAGTCCAAAAATACATTTTCTGATGAAAAACGATGACCCCGGACCTCTCTGACTTTCTCTAGATGGTCAGTAATGGTGATTTTTTAATGTTTAATCTTTTGACTGTAAATGACTGTTGGATGAGAATTATCACTTTTAGAACTAAAATAAGTTTGTTTAGAGTCATTTTCCTGCACGAAATTGGTCAAAATAGAAGCTTCTGAGACGGAGAAAAAGTCTATAAAAATGGCAATTTTGGTCACTCTGAGGCTTTAAAAAGTGGTTATTTAACATGAGGAATGTTCCAATTGAAATTTTGAATCATTTATTGTACAGTCCAAAAAATAAATTTCCTGATGGAAAACGATGACCCCGGACCTGTCGAACTTACTCTAAATGGTCAGTAATGGTGATTTTTTGAATGTTTAATCTTTTGACTGTAAATGACTGTTGGATGTGAATTATCACTTTTGGAACTGAAATAAGTGTGTATAGAATCATTTTCCTGCATGAAATCGGTCAAAATAGAAGCTTCTGAGTAGGAGGAAAAGTCTGTAAAAATGGCAATTTTGGTCACTGTGAGGCTTTACAAAGTGGTTATTCAACATGAGGCATGATCCGATTGACATTTTGAATCATTTTTTGTACAGTCCAAAAAATACATTTCCTAATGAAAAACGATGACCCTGGACCTGTCGAACTTTCTCGAGATGGTCAGTAATGGTGATTTTTTAATGTTTAATCTTGTGACTGTAAATGACTGTTGGATGTGAATTCTCACTTTTTAAACTTAAATAAGTGTTTAGAGAAATTTTCCAGCCCAAAATAGTTCAAAATAGAAGCTTCTGAATAGGAGGAAAAGTCTGTAAAAATGGCAATTTTGGTCACTGTGAGGCTTTAAAAAGAGGTTATTCAACATGAGGCATGATCCATGATCCAATTGAAATTTTTAATCATTTATTGTACAGTCCAAAAGATTGGGTGTGAATTATCAATTTTTGAACTAAATAAGGGTGTTTAGAGTCAATTTCCTGCACGAAATTTTTCAAAATAGAAGCTTCTGAGTCAGAGAAAAAGTCTGTAAAAATTGCAATTTTGGTCACTGTGAGGCTTTAGAAACTGGTTATTCAACATGAGACATGATCCAATTGCCATTTTGAATCATTTTTTGTACAGTCCAAAAGTTAATTTTCTGATGAAAAACGATGACCCCAAACCTGTCGAACTTTCTCTAGATGGTCAGTAATGGTGATTTTTTAATGTTTAATCTTTTGATTGGAAATGACTGTTGGATGTGAATTATCACTTTTGGAACTGAAATAAGTGTGTATAGAATCATTTTCCTGCATGAAATCGGTCAAACTAGAAGCTTCTGAGTAGGAGGAAATGTGTTAAAAATGGCAATTTGGTCACTGTGAGCCTTTAAAAGTGGTTATTCAACATAAGGCACAATCCAATTGACATTTTGAATCATTTTTTGTACAGTCCCAAAAATCAATTTTCTCATGAAAAACGATGACCCTGGACCTGTCGAACTTTCTCCAGATGGTGGGTAATGGTGATTTTTGAATGTTTAATCTTTTGACTGTAAATGACTGTTGGATGTGAATTATCACTTTTTGAACAAAAATAAGTGTGTTTAGAGTAATTTTCCTGCCCGAAATAGGTCAAAATAGAAGCTTCTGAATAGGAGAAAAAGTCTGTAAAAATGGCAATTTTGGTCACTGTGAGGCTTTAAAAAGTGGTTATTTAACATGAGGCATGATTTGATTGACATTTTGAATCATTTTTGTACAGTCCAAAAAATACATTTTCTGATGAAAAACGATGACCCCGGACCTGTCTGACTTTCTCTAGATGGTCAGTAATGGTGATTTTTTAATGTTTAATCTTTTGACTGTAAATGACTGTTGGGTGTGAATTATCACTTTTTGAACTAAATAAGTGTATTTAGAGTCAATTTCCTGCACGAAATTGGTCAAAATAGAAGCTTCTGAGTCAGAGAAAAGTCTGTAAAAATGTCAATTTTGGTCACTGTGAGGCTTTAAAAAGTGGTTATTTAACATGAGACATGATCCAATTGACATTTTGAATCATTTTTGTACAGTCCAAAAAATACATTTTCTGATGAAAAACGATGACCCCCGACCTGTCGAACTTTCTCTAGATGGTCAGTAATGGTGATTTTTTAATGTTTAATCTTTTGACTGTAAATGACTGTTGGATGTGAATTATCACTTTTGGAACTGAAATAAGTGTGTTTAGAGTCATTTTCCGGCATCAAATCGGTCAAAATAGAAACTTCTGAGCATGAGGAAACATCTCTAAGATTGGCAATTTTGGTCACTGTGAGGATTTAAAATGAGGTTATTCAACATGAGGCACGATCCAATTGACATTTTGAATAATTTTTTGTACAGTCCAAAAAAATCAATTTTCTCATGAAAAACGATAACCCCTGGCCTGTCGAACTTTCTGTAAATGGTCAGTAATGGTGATTTTTTAATGTTTAATCTTTTGACTGTAAATGACTGTTGGATGTGAATTATCACTTTTGGAACTGAAATAAGTGTGTGTAGAATCATTTTCCTGCATGAAATCGGTCAAAATAGAAGCTTCTGAGTAGGAGGAAAAGTCTGTAAAAATGGCAATTTTGGTCACTGTGAGGCTTTACAAAGTGGTTATTCAACATGAGGAATGATCCAATTGACATTTTGAATCCTTTTTGTACAGTCCAAAAATCAATTTTCTGATGAAAAACGATGACCCCGGACCTGTCGAACTTTCTCTAGATGGTCAGTAATGGTGATTTTTTAATGTTTAATCTTTTGATTGGAAATGACTGTTGGATGTGAATTATCACTTTTGAACTGAAATAAGTGTGTTTAGAGTAATTTTCCTGACGAAATAGGTCAAAATAGAAGCTTCTGAATAGGAGGAAAAGTCTGTAAAATTGGCAATTTTGGTCACTGTGAGGCTTTAAAAAGTGGTTATTCAACATGAGGCATGATCCAGTTGACATTATGAATCATTTTATGTACAGTCAAAAAAATCAATTTTCTCATGAAAAACGATGACCCTGGACCTGTCGAACTTTCTCCAGATGGTGGGTAATGGTGATTTTTGAATGTTTAATCTTTTGACTGTTAATGACTGTTGGATGTGAATTATCACTTTTTGAACAAAAATAAGTGTGTTTAGAGTAATTTTCCTGCCCGAAATAGGTCAAAATAGAAGCTTCTGAATAGGAGAAAAATCTGTAAAAATGGCAATTTTGGTCACTGTGAGGCTTTAAAAAGTGGTTATTTAACATGAGGCATGTTTTGATTGACATTTTGAATCATTTTTGTGCAGTCCAAAAAATACATTTTCTGAGGAAAAATGATGACCCCGGACCTCTCTGACTTTCTCTAGATGGTCAGTAATTGTGATTTTTTAATGTTTAATCTTTTGACTGTAAATCACTGTTGGGTGTGAATTATCACTTTTTGAACTAAATAAGTGTGTTTAGAGTCAATTTCCTGCAAGACATTGGTCAAAATAGGAGCTTCTGAGTCAGAGAAAAAGTCTGTAAAAATGGCAATTTTGGTCACTGTGAGGCTTTAGAAACTGGTTATTCAACATGAGGCACGATCCAATTGCCATTTTGAATCATTTTTGTACAGTCCAAAAGTTAATTTTCTGATGAAAAACGATGACCCCGGACCTGTCGAACTTTCTCTAGATGGTCAGTAATGGTGATTTTTTAATGTTTAATCTTTTGACTGTAAATGATTGTTGGATGTGAATTATCACTTTTGGAACTGAAATAAGTGTGAATAGAATCATTTTCCTGCATGAAATCGGTCAAAATAGAAGCTTCTGAGTAGGAGGAAAAGTCTGTAAAAATGGCAATTTTGGTCACTGTGAGGCTTTACAAAGTGGTTATTCAACATGAGGCATGATCCGATTGACATTTTGAATCATTTTTTGTACAGTCCAAAAAATAAATTTTCTAATGAAAAACGATGACCCTGGACCTGTCGAACTTTCTCCAGATGGTCAGTAATGGTGATTTTTTAATGTTTAATCTTGTGACTGTAAATGACTGTTGGATGTGAATTCTCAATTTTTAAACTAAAATAAGTGTTTAGAGAAATTTTCCAGCCCGAAATAGTTCAAAATAGAAGCTTCTGTATAGGAGGAAAAGTCTGTAAAAATGGCAATTTTGGTCACTGTGAGGCTTTAAAAGAGGTTATTCAACATGAGGCATGATCCATGATCCAATTGAAATTTTGAATCATTTATTGTACAGTCCAAAAAATAAATTTTCTGAGGAAAAACGATGACCCCGGACCTGTCAAACTTTCTCTAAATGGTCAGTAATGGTGATTTTTGAATGTTTAATCTTTTAACTGTAAATGACTGTTGGATGTGAACTATCACTTTTGGAACTGAAATAAGTGTGTATAGAGTCATTTTCCTGCATGAAATCGGAAAATAGAAACTTCTGAGTCAGAGAAAAAGTCTGTAAAAATGGCAATTTTGGTCACTGTGAGGCTTTAAAAAGTGGTTATTCAACATAAGGCACGATCCAATTGACATTTTATATCCTTTTTGTACAGTCCAAAAATCAATTTTCTGATGAAAAACAATGACCCCGGACCTCTCGGACTTTCTCTAGATGGTGAGTAATGGTGATTTTTTAATGTTTAATCTTTTGTCTGTAAATCACAGTTGGGTGTGAATTATCACTTTTGAACTAAATAAGTGTGTTTAGAGTCAATTTCCTGCACGAAATTGTTCAAAATAGAAGCTTCTGAGTCAGAGAAAAAGTCTGTAAAAATGGCAATTTTGGTCACTGTGAGGCTTTAGAAACTGGTTATTCAACATGAGGCACGATCCAATTGCCATTATGAATCATTTTATGTACAGTCAAAAAAATCAATTTTCTCATGAAAAACGATGACCCAGGACCTGTCGAACTTTCTCCAGATGGTGGGTAATGGTGATTTTTGAATGTTTAATCTTTTTACTGTAAATGACTGTTGGATGTGAATTATCACTTTTTGAACTAAAATAAGTGTGTTTAGAGTAATTTTCCTGCGCGAAATAGGTCAAAATAGAAGCTTCTAAATAGGAGAAAAAGTCTGTAAAAATGGCAATTTTGGTCACTGTGAGTCTTTAAAAAGTGGTTATTTAACATGAGGCATGATTTGATTGACATTTTGAATCATTTTTGTACAGTCCAAAAAATACATTTTCTGATGAAAAACGATGACCCCGGACCTGTCGAACTTTCTCCAGATGGTCCCTAATGGTGATTTTTAATGTTTAATCTTTTGACTGTAAATGATTGTTGGATGTGAATTATCACTTTTGGAACTGAAATAAGTGTGTATAGAATCATTTTCCTGCATGAAATCGGTCAAAATAGAAGCTTCTGAGTAGGAGGAAAAGTCTGTAAACATGGCAATTTTGGTCACTGTGAGGCTTTACAAAGTGGTTATTCAACATGAGGCATGATCCGATTGACATTTTGAATCATTTTTTGTACAGTCCAAAAATAAATTTTCTAATGAAAAACGATGACCCTGGACCTGTCGAACTTTCTCCAGATGGTCAGTAATGGTGATTTTTAAAGTTTAATCTTGTGACTGTAAATGACTGTTGGATGTGAATTCTCACTTTTTAAACTAAAATAAGTGTTTAGAGAAATTTTCCAGCCCGAAATAGTTCAAAATAGAAGCTTCTGAATAGGAGGAAAAGTCTGTAAAAATGGCAATTTTGGTCACTGTGAGGCTTTAAAAGAGGTTATTCAACATGAGGCATGATCCATGATCCAATTGAAATTTTGAATCATTTATTGTACAGTCCAAAAAATACATTTTCTGAGGAAAAACGATGACCCCGGACCTGTCGAACTTTCTCTAAATGGTCAGTAATGGTGATTTTTGAATGTTTAATCTTTTAACTGTAAATGACTGTTGGATGTGAACTATCACTTTTGGAACTGAAATAAGTGTGTATAGAGTCATTTTCCTGCATGAAATCGGAAAATAGAAACTTCTGAGCAGGAGGAAACATCTGTAAGATTGGCAATTTTGGTCACTGTGAGGATTTAAAATGAGGTTATTCAACATGAGGCACGATCCAATTGACATTTTGAATCATTTTTTGTACAGTCCAAAAAATCAATTTTCTCTTGAAAAGTGATGACCCCTGGCCTGTCGAACTTTCTCTAGATGGTCAGTAATGGTGATTTTTGAATGTTTAATCTTTTGACTGTATATGACTGTTGGATGTGAATTATCACTTTTGGAACTAAAATAAGTGTGTATAGAGTCATTTTCCTGCATGAAAACGGAAAACAGAAACTTCTGAGCAGGAGGAAACATCTGTAAGATTGGCAATTTTGGTCACTGTGAGGATTTAAAATGAGGTTATTCAACATGAGGCACGATCCAATTGACATTTTGAATCATTTTTTGTACAGTCCAAAAAATCAATTTTCTCTTGAAAAATGATGACCCCTGGCCTGTCGAACTTTCTCTAGATGGTCAGTAATGGTGATTTTTGAATGTTTAATCTTTTGACTGTATATGACTGTTGGATGTGAATTATCACTTTTGGAACTAAAATAAGTGTGGTTAGAGTCATTTTCCTGCACGAAATTGGTCAAAATAGAATATTCTGAATAGGAGGAAAAATCTGTAAAAATGGCAATTTTGGTCACTGTGAGGATTTAAAATGAGGTTATTCAACATGACGCACGATCCAATTGACATTTTGAATCATTTTTTGTACAGTCCAAAAAAATCAATTTTCTGATGAAAAACGATGACCCCGGAGCTCTCGGACTTTCTCTAGATGGTCAGTAATGGTGATTTTTTAATGTTTAATCTTTTGACTGTAAATGATTGTTGGATGTGAATTATCACTTTTTGAACTAAAATAAGTGTGTTTAGAGTAATTTTCCTGCCCGAAATTGGTCAAAATAGAAGCTTCTGAATAGGAGGAAAAGTCTGTAAAAATGGCAATTTTGGTCACTGTGAGGCTTTAAAAACTGGTTATTCAATATGAGGGACGATCCAATTCCCATTTTGGATTATTTTTTGTACATTCCAAAAAATACATTTTCTGATGAAAAACGATGACCCTGGACCTGTCAAACTTTCTCTAGATGGTCCGTAATGGTGATTTTTTTCATGTTTAATCTGTTGACTGTAAATGACTGTTGGATGTGAATTATCACGTTTGGTACTAAAATAAGTGTGTTTAGAGTCATTTTCATGCTCAAAATAGGGCAAAATATAAGCTTCTGAGTAGGAGGAAAAGTCTATAAAAATGGCAATTTTTGTCACTCTGAGGCCTTAAAAAGTGGTTATTCAACATGAGGCTCGATACAATTGGTATTTTGAAACATTTTTTGTACAGTTCAAAAAATCCATTTTCTGATGGAAAACGATGCCTCCGATCCTAAGGAACTTTCTCTGAATGGTCAGTAATGGTGATTTTTTTAATATTTAATCTTTTGACTGTAAATGACTGTTGGAAGTGAATTGTCACTTTTGGAATTAAAATACGTTTGTTTAGAGTCATTTTCATCTTCGAAATTGGGCAAAATACAAACTTCTGAGTAGGAAGAAAAGTCTATATAAATGGCAATTTTGGTCACTGTGAGGCTTTAAAAGTGTTTCTTCCACATCATCCTCGATACGATTGACATTTTGAATACTTTTTGTACAGTTCAAAAAAGCCATTTTCAGATGCAAAACGTTGACTCCGATCCTGAGAAAATTTCTCCTAATGGTCAGAAATGGTGATTTTTTAATGTTTAATCTTTTGACTGTAAATGACTGTTGGATGTGAATCATCACTTTTGGAACTAAAATAAGTGTGTTTAGAGCCATTTTCATGCTCAAAATCGGGCTAAATACAAGCTTCTAAGTAGGAGGAAAAGTCTATAAAATTTTCAATTTTGGTCATCCGGAGGCCTTGAAAAGTGGTTATTCAACATGAGGCTGGATACAATTGACATGTTGAATCATTTAATGTACAGTCCAAAAAATCCATAGGCTGATGAAAAACGATGACCCATGACCTGAGGAAATTTCTCCGAATGGTCAGTAATGGTGCTTTTTGAATGTTTAATCTTTTGACTGCAAATGACTGTTGGATATGAATTAGCACTTTTGGAACTAAAATAAGTGTGTTTAGAGTCATTTTCATGCTCGAAATCAGGCAAAATACAAGATTCTGAGTAGGAGGAAAAGTCTATAAAAGTGTCCATTTTGGTCACTCGGAGGCCTTAAATAGGGGTTATTCAACATGAGGCCCGATTCAATTGACATTTTGAATAATTTTTGTGCAGTCCAAAAATTAATTTTCTGATGAAAAAGAATGAATTCAATCCTGAGGAACCTATATCTGAATGGTCAATGGTGAATTTTTGAATGTTTAATCTTTTGACTGCAAATGACTGTTGGATATGAATTAGCACTTTTGGTACTTAAATAAGTGTGTTTAGAGTAATTTTCATGCTCAAAATCGGGCAAAATACAAGCTTCTGAGTAGGTAGAAAAGCATATAAAAATGGCAATTTTTGTCACTTGTATGCCTTAAAAAGAGGTTATTCATCATGAGGCTCGATACAATTGACATTTTGAAACTTTTTGTACAGTCCAAAAATCCATTTTCTGATGGAAAAACGATGACCCCAGACCTGAGGAAGTTTCTCCGAATGGTCAGTAATTGTGATTTTTTGAATGTTTAATCTTTTGACTGTAAATGACTGTTGGATGTGAATTATTAATTTTGGAACTAAAATAAATGTGTTTAGAGTGATTTTCATGCTCAAAGCCAGGCAAAATACAAGCTTCTGAGCAGGAAGAAAAGTCTATAAAAATGGCAATTTTGTCACTCGGAGGCCTTAAAAGTGGTTAATCAACATGAGCCTTGAAACAATTGACATTTTGAATCATTTTTGTACAGTCCAAAAATCCATTTTCTGAAGAAAAACGATGACTCCGATCCTGAGGAACTTTCTCCGAATGGTCAGCAATGGTGAATTTTTGGAATGTTTAATCTTTTGATTGTAAATACTGTTAGTTGTAAATCTTCACTTTTGGAATTAAAATAAGGGTGTTTAGAGTCATTTTCATACTCGAAATCTTGCAAAATACAAGCTTCTGAGTAGGACGAAAAGCCTATATAAATGGCAATTTTTGTCACTTGGAGGCCTTAAAAAGTGGTTATTCAACATGAGGCTCAATACAATTGACATTTTGAATCATATTTTGTAAAGTCCAAAAATAAATTTCTGATGGAAAACGATGACTCAGATCCTGAGGAACTTTCTCTGAATGGTCAGTAATGGTGATTTTTTGAAAGTTTAATCTTTTGACTGTAAAGGACTGTTTGATGTGAATTATCACTTTTGGAACTAAAACAAGTGTGTTTAGTGTCATTTTCATGCTCAAAGTCTGGCAAAATACAAGCTTCTGAGTAGGAAGAAAAGTCAATAAAAATGGCTATTTTTGTCACTAGGAGGCCTTAAAAAGTATTCATTCAACATGAGGCTTGGTGCTATTGACATTCTGAATGATTTTTTGTACAGTACTAAAAATCCATTTTCTGAAGAAAAACGACTCCGATCCTGAGGAACTTTCTCTGAATGGAAAGTAATAGTGCATTTTTGAATATTTGTTCTTTTGACTATAAATACTGTTGGATGTAAATCCGCACTCTTGGAACTAAAATAAGTGTGTTTAGAGTAGTTTTCATGCTCTAAATCAGTCAATATACAATTTTCTGAGTAGGAGGAAAAGTCTACAAAAATGGCAATTGTGGTCACTGGGAGGCCTTCAAAAGTGGTTATTCAACATGAGGTTCAATACAATTGACATTTTGAATCATTTTTTGTATAGTCCAAAAATCCTTTTTCTGATGAAAAACGATGACCCTGGCGGGAACTGAGGAACTTTCTCCGAATGGTCAGTAATAATGATTTTTTTAATGTTTAATCTTTTGACTGTAAATACTGTGGGATATAAATCTTCACTTTTGGAACTAAAATAAGAGTGTTGAGATTCATTTCCATGCTCGAAATCTGGCAAAATACCAGCTTCTGAGTAGGAGGAAAATGTCTACAAAATGGCAATTTTGGTCACTCAAAGGCCCTAAAAAGTGGTAATTCAACATGAGGCTCAACACAATTGACATTTTAAATCATTTTTTGTACAGCCCAAAAATCCATTTTCTGATGGAAAATTATGACTCCGGACCTGAGAAACTTTCTCCGAATGGTCAGTAATGGTGATTTTTTTTAAGTTTAATCTTTTGACTGTAAATGATTGTTGGATGTGAGTCTTTACTTTTGGAACTAAAATAAGTTTGTTTAGAGCCATTTTCATGCTCGAAATCTGGTAAAATACAAACTTCTGAGTAGGAGGAAAAGTCAATAAAAATGTCAATTTTAATTACTCAGAAACCTTAAAAAGTGGTTATTTACCATGAGGCTCGAAACAATTGAGATATTGAATAATTTTTTGTACAGTCCCAAAAACTATTTTTCTGATGAAAAACGATGACTCCGATTCTGGGGAACCTATATCCGAATGGTCAGTAACAGTGCTTTTTTGAATGTTCAATCTTTTGACTGTAAATACTGTTGGATGTAAATCTTCACTTCTGGTACTAAAACAAGTGTGTTTAGAGTCATTTTCATGCTCAAAATAGGGCAAAATATAAGCTTCTGAGTAGGAGGAAAAGTCTATAAAAATGGCAATTTTTGTCACTCTGAGGCCTTAAAAAGTGGTTATTCAACATGAGGCTCGATACAATTGGTATTTTGAAACATTTTTTGTACAGTTCAAAAAATCCATTTTCTGATGGAAAACGATGCCTCCGATCCTAAGGAACTTTCTCTGAATGGTCAGTAATGGTGATTTTTTTAATATTTAATCTTTTGACTGTAAATGACTGTTGGAAGTGAATTGTCACTTTTGGAATTAAAATACGTTTGTTTAGAGTCATTTTCATCTTCGAAATTGGGCAAAATACAAACTTCTGAGTAGGAAGAAAAGTCTATATAAATGGCAATTTTGGTCACTGTGAGGCTTTAAAAAGTGTTTCTTCCACATCATCCTCGATACGATTGACATTTTGAATACTTTTTGTACAGTTCAAAAAGCCTTTTCAGATGCAAAACGTTGACTCCGATCCTGAGAAAATTTCTCCTAATGGTCAGAAATGGTGATTTTTTTAATGTTTAATCTTTTGACTGTAAATGACTGTTGGATGTGAATCATCACTTTTGGAACTAAAATAAGTGTGTTTAGAGCCATTTTCATGCTCAAAATCGGGCTAAATACAAGCTTCTAAGTAGGAGGAAAAGTCTATAAAATTTTCAATTTTGGTCATCCGGAGGCCTTGAAAAGTGGTTATTCAACATGAGGCTGGATACAATTGACATGTTGAATCATTTAATGTACAGTCCAAAAAATCCATAGGCTGATGAAAAACGATGACCCATGACCTGAGGAAATTTCTCCGAATGGTCAGTAATGGTGCTTTTTGAATGTTTAATCTTTTGACTGCAAATGACTGTTGGATATGAATTAGCACTTTTGGAACTAAAATAAGTGTGTTTAGAGTCATTTTCATGCTCGAAATCAGGCAAAATACAAGATTCTGAGTAGGAGGAAAAGTCTATAAAAGTGTCCATTTTGGTCACTCGGAGGCCTTAAATAGGGGTTATTCAACATGAGGCCCGATTCAATTGACATTTTGAATAATTTTTTGTGCAGTCCAAAAAATTAATTTTCTGATGAAAAAGAATGAATTCGATCCTGAGGAACCTATATCTGAATGGTCAATGGTGAATTTTTGAATGTTTAATCTTTTGACTGCAAATGACTGTTGGATATGAATTAGCACTTTTGGTACTTAAATAAGTGTGTTTAGAGTCATTTTCATGCTCAAAATCGGGCAAAATACAAGCTTCTGAGTAGGTAGAAAAGCATATAAAAATGGCAATTTTTGTCACTTGTATGCCTTAAAAAGAGGTTATTCATCATGAGGCTCGATACAATTGACATTTTGAAACTTTTTTGTACAGTCCAAAAAATCCATTTTCTGATGGAAAAACGATGACCCCAGACCTGAGGAAGTTTCTCCGAATGGTCAGTAATTGTGATTTTTTGAATGTTTAATCTTTTGACTGTAAATGACTGTTGGATGTGAATTATTAATTTTGGAACTAAAATAAATGTGTTTAGAGTGATTTTCATGCTCAAAGCCAGGCAAAATACAAGCTTCTGAGCAGGAAGAAAAGTCTATAAAAATGGCAATTTTGTCACTCGGAGGCCTTAAAAAGTGGTTAATCAACATGAGCCTTGAAACAATTGACATTTTGAATCATTTTTTGTACAGTCCCAAAAATCCATTTTCTGAAGAAAACGATGACTCCGATCCTGAGGAACTTTCTCCGAATGGTCAGCAATGGTGAATTTTTGGAATGTTTAATCTTTTGATTGTAAATACTGTTAGTTGTAAATCTTCACTTTTGGAATTAAAATAAGGGTGTTTAGAGTCATTTTCATACTCGAAATCTTGCAAAATACAAGCTTCTGAGTAGGACGAAAAGCCTATATAAATGGCAATTTTTGTCACTTGGAGGCCTTAAAAAGTGGTTATTCAACATGAGGCTCAATACAATTGACATTTTGAATCATATTTTGTAAAGTCCCAAAAATAAATTTCTGATGGAAAACGATGACTCAGATCCTGAGGAACTTTCTCTGAATGGTCAGTAATGGTGATTTTTTGAAAGTTTAATCTTTTGACTGTAAAGGACTGTTTGATGTGAATTATCACTTTTGGAACTAAAACAAGTGTGTTTAGTGTCATTTTCATGCTCAAAGTCTGGCAAAATACAAGCTTCTGAGTAGGAAGAAAAGTCAATAAAAATGGCTATTTTTGTCACTAGGAGGCCTTAAAAAGTATTCATTCAACATGAGGCTTGGTGCTATTGACATTCTGAATGATTTTTGTACAGTACTAAAAATCCATTTTCTGAAGAAAAACGACTCCGATCCTGAGGAACTTTCTCTGAATGGAAAGTAATAGTGCATTTTTGAATATTTGTTCTTTTGACTATAAATACTGTTGGATGTAAATCCGCACTCTTGGAACTAAAATAAGTGTGTTTAGAGTAGTTTTCATGCTCTAAATCAGTCAATATACAATTTTCTGAGTAGGAGGAAAAGTCTACAAAAATGGCAATTGTGGTCACTGGGAGGCCTTCAAAAGTGGTTATTCAACATGAGGTTCAATACAATTGACATTTTGAATCATTTTTTGTATAGTCCAAAAATCCTTTTTCTGATGAAAAGCGATGACCCTGGCGGGAACTGAGGAACTTTCTCCGAATGGTCAGTAATAATGATTTTTTTAATGTTTAATCTTTTGACTGTAAATACTGTGGGATATAAATCTTCACTTTTGGAACTAAAATAAGAGTGTTGAGATTCATTTCCATGCTCGAAATCTGGCAAAATACCAGCTTCTGAGTAGGAGGAAAATGTCTACAAAATGGCAATTTTGGTCACTCAAAGGCCCTAAAAAGTGGTAATTCAACATGAGGCTCAACACAATTGACATTTTCAATCATTTTTTGTACAGCCCAAAAATCCATTTTCTGATGGAAAATTATGACTCCGGACCTGAGAAACTTTCTCTGAATGGTCAGTAATGGTGATTTTTTTTAAGTTTAATCTTTTGACTGTAAATGATTGTTGGATGTGAGTCTTTACTTTTGGAACTAAAATAAGTTTGTTTAGAGCCATTTTCATGCTCGAAATCTGGTAAAATACAAACTTCTGAGTAGGAGGAAAAGTCAATAAAAATGTCAATTTTAATTACTCAGAAACCTTAAAAAGTGGTTATTTACCATGAGGCTCGAAACAATTGAGATATTGAATAATTTTTTGTACAGTCCCAAAAACTATTTTTCTGATGAAAAACGATGACTCCGATTCTGGGGAACCTATATCCGAATGGTCAGTAACAGTGCTTTTTTGAATGTTCAATCTTTTGACTGTAAATACTGTTGGATGTAAATCTCCACTTCTGGTACTAAAACAAGTGTGTTTAGAGTCATTTTCATGCTCAAAATAGGGCAAAATATAAGCTTCTGAGTAGGAGGAAAAGTCTATAAAAATGGCAATTTTTGTCACTCTGAGGCCTTAAAAAGTGGTTATTCAACATGAGGCTCGATACAATTGGTATTTTGAAACATTTTTTGTACAGTTCAAAAATCCATTTTCTGATGGAAAACGATGCCTCCGATCCTAAGGAACTTTCTCTGAATGGTCAGTAATGGTGATTTTTAAATATTTAATCTTTTGACTGTAAATGACTGTTGGAAGTGAATTGTCACATTTGGAATTAAATTACGTTTGTTTAGAGTCATTTTCATCTTCGAAATTGGGCAAAATACAAACTTCTGAGTAGGAAGAAAAGTCTATATAAATGGCAATTTTGGTCACTGTGAGGCTTTAAAAGTGTTTCTTCCACATCATCCTCGATACGATTGACATTTTGAATACTTTTTTGTACAGTTAAAAAAAGCCATTTTCAGATGCAAAATGTTGTCTCCGATCCTGAGAAAATTTCTCCTAATGGTCAGAAATGGTGATTTTTTTAATGTTTAATCTTTTGACTGTAAATGACTGTTGGATGTGAATCATCACTTTTGGAACTAAAATAAGTGTGTTTAGAGCCATTTTCATGCTCAAAATCGGGCTAAATACAAGCTTCTAAGTAGGAGGAAAAGTCTATAAAATTTTCAATTTTGGTCATCCGGAGGCCTTGAAAAGTGGTTATTCAACATGAGGCTGGATACAATTGACATGTTGAATCATTTAATGTACAGTCCAAAAAATCCATAGGCTGATGAAAAACGATGACCCATGACCTGAGGAAATTTCTCCGAATGGTCAGTAATGGTGCTTTTTGAATGTTTAATCTTTTGACTGCAAATGACTGTTGGATATGAATTAGCACTTTTGGAACTAAAATAAGTGTGTTTAGAGTCATTTTCATGCTCGAAATCAGGCAAAATACAAGATTCTGAGTAGGAGGAAAAGTCTATAAAAGTGTCCATTTTGGTCACTCGGAGGCCTTAAATAGGGGTTATTCAACATGAGGCTCGATTCAATTGACATTTTGAATAATTTTTTGTGCAGTCCAAAAAATCAATTTTCTGATGAAAAAGAATGAATCCGATCCTGAGGAACCTATATCTGAATGGTCAGTAATGGTGAATTTTTGAATGTTTAATCTTTTGACTGTAAATACTGTTGGATGTAAATCTTCACTTTTGGTACTTAAATAAGTGTGTTTAGAGTCATTTTCATGCTTGAAATCGGGCAAAATACAAGCTTCTCAGTAGGAGGAAAAGTCTATATAAATGGCAATTTTTGTCACTAAGAGGCCTTAAAAAGTGGTTATTCAACAAAAGGCTCAATACAAGACATATTGAATCCTTTTATGTACAGTTCATAAAATCCGTTTTCTGTACAAAAACGATGACCCGCACCTGAGGAACTTGCTCTGAATGGTCAGTAATGGTGCTTTTTTGAATGTTTAATTTTTTGACTGTAAATGACTGTCGGATGTGAATTATCACTTTTGGAACTAAAATAAGTGTGTTTAGAGTAATTTTCATGCTCAAAATCGGGCAAAATTCAAGCTTCTGAGTAGGTAGAAAAGCATATAAAAATGGCAATTTTTGTCACTTGTATGCCTTAAAAGAGGTTATTCATCATGAGGCTCGATACAATTGACATTTTGAAACTTTTTGTACAGTCCAAAAAATCCATTTTCTGATGGAAAAACGATGACCCCAGACCTGAGGAAGTTTCTCCGAATGGTCAGTAATTGTGATTTTTGAATGTTTAATCTTTTGACTGTAAATGACTGTTGGATGTGAATTATTAATTTTGGAACTAAAATAAATGTGTTTAGAGTGATTTTCATGCTCAAAGCCAGGCAAAATACAAGCTTCTGAGCAGGAAGAAAAGTCTATAAAAATGGCAATTTTGTCACTCGGGGGCCTTAAAAAGTGGTTAATCAACATGAGCCTTGAAACAATTGACATTTTGAATCATTTTTTGTACAGTCCAAAAAATCCATTTTCTGAAGAAAAACGATGACTCCGATCCTGAGGAACTTTCTCCGAATGGTCAGCAATGGTGAATTTTTGGAATGTTTAATCTTTTGATTGTAAATACTGTTAGTTGTAAATCTTCACTTTTGGAATTAAAATAAGGGTGTTTAGAGTCATTTTCATACTCGAAATCTTGCAAAATACAAGCTTCTGAGTAGGACGAAAAGCCTATATAAATGGCAATTTTGTCACTTGGAGGCCTTAAAAAGTGGTTATTCAACATGAGGCTCAATACAATTGACATTTTGAATCATATTTTGTAAAGTCCCAAAAATAAATTTCTGATGGAAAACGATGACTCAGATCCTGAGGAACTTTCTCTGAATGGTCAGTAATGGTGATTTTTGAAAGTTTAATCTTTTGACTGTAAAGGACTGTTTGATGTGAATTATCACTTTTGGAACTAAAACAAGTGTGTTTAGTGTCATTTTCATGCTCAAAGTCTGGCAAAATACAAGCTTCTGAGTAGGAAGAAAAGTCAATAAAAATGGCTATTTTTGTCACTAGGAGGCCTTAAAAAGTATTCATTCAACATGAGGTTTGGTGCTATTGACATTCTGAATGATTTTTTGTACAGTACAAAAATCCATTTTCTGAAGAAAAACGACTCCGATCCTGAGGAACTTTCTCTGAATGGAAAGTAATAGTGCATTTTGAATATTTGTTCTTTTGACTATAAATACTGTTGGATGTAAATCCGCACTCTTGGAACTAAAATAAGTGTGTTTAGAGTAATTTTCATGCTCTAAATCAGTCAATATACAATTTTCTGAGTAGGAGGAAAAGTCTACAAAAATGGCAATTGTGGTCACTGGGAGGCCTTCAAAAGTGGTTATTCAACATGAGGTTCAATACAATTGACATTTTGAATCATTTTTGTATAGTCCAAAAATCCTTTTTCTGATGAAAAACGATGACCCTGGCGGGAACTGAGGAACTTTCTCCGAATGGTCAGTAATAATGATTTTTTTTAATGTTTAATCTTTTGACTGTAAATACTGTGGGATATAAATCTTCACTTTTGGAACTAAAATAAGAGTGTTGAGATTCATTTCCATGCTCGAAATCTGGCAAAATACCAGCTTCTGAGTAGGAGGAAAATGTCTACAAAATGGCAATTTTGGTCACTCAAAGGCCCTAAAAAGTGGTAATTCAACATGAGGCTCAACACAATTGACATTTTCAATCATTTTTTGTACAGCCCAAAAATCCATTTTCTGATGGAAAATTATGACTCCGGACCTGAGAAACTTTCTCCGAATGGTCAGTAATGGTGATTTTTTTAAGTTTAATCTTTTGACTGTAAATGATTGTTGGATGTGAGTCTTTACTTTTGGAACTAAAATAAGTTTGTTTAGAGCCATTTTCATGCTCGAAATCTGGTAAAATACAAACTTCTGAGTAGGAGGAAAAGTCAATAAAAATGTCAATTTTAATTACTCAGAAACCTTAAAAAGTGGTTATTTACCATGAGGCTCGAAACAATTGAGATATTGAATAATTTTTTGTACAGTCCCAAAAACTATTTTTCTGATGAAAAACGATGACTCCGATTCTGGGGAACCTATATCCGAATGGTCAGTAACAGTGCTTTTTTGAATGTTCAATCTTTTGACTGTAAATACTGTTGGATGTAAATCTTCACTTCTGGTACTAAAACAAGTGTGTTTAGAGTCATTTTCATGCTCAAAATAGGGCAAAATACAAGCTTCTGAGTAGGAGGAAAAGTCTATAAAAATGGCAATTTTTGTCACTCTGAGGCCTTAAAAAGTGGTTATTCAACATGAGGCTCGATACAATTGGTATTTTGAAACATTTTTTGTACAGTTCAAAAAATCCATTTTCTGATGGAAAACGATGCCTCCGATCCTAAGGAACTTTCTCTGAATGGTCAGTAATGGTGATTTTTTAAATATTTAATCTTTTGACTGTAAATGACTGTTGGAAGTGAATTGTAACTTTTGGAATTAAAATACGTTTGTTTAGAGTCATTTTCATCTTCGAAATTGGGCAAAATACAAACTTCTGTGTAGGAAGAAAAGTCTATATAAATGGCAATTTTGGTCACTGTGAGGCTTTAAAAAGTGTTTCTTCCACATCATCCTCGATACGATTGACATTTTGAATACTTTTTTGTACAGTTAAAAAAGCCATTTTCAGATGCAAAACGTTGTCTCCGATCCTGAGAAAATTTCTCCTAATGGTCAGAAATGGTGATTTTTTTAATGTTTAATCTTTTGACTGTAAATGACTGTTGGATGTGAATCATCACTTTTGGAACTAAAATGAGTGTGTTTAGAGCCATTTTCATGCTCAAAATCGGGCTAAATACAAGCTTCTAAGTAGGAGGAAAAGTCTACAAAATTTTCAATTTTGGTCATCCGGAGGCCTTGAAAAGTGGTTATTCAACATGAGGCTGGATACAATTGACATGTTGAATCATTTAATGTACAGTCCAAAAATCCATAGGCTGATGAAAAACGATGACCCATGACCTTAGGAAATTTCTCCGAATGGTCAGTAATGGTGCTTTTTTGAATGTTTAATCTTTTGACTGCAAATGACTGTTGGATATGAATTAGCACTTTTGGAACTAAAATAAGTGTGTTTAGAGTCATTTTCATGCTCGAAATCAGGCAAAATACAAGATTCTGAGTAGGAGGAAAAGTCTATAAAAGTGTCCATTTTGGTCACTCGGAGGCCTTAAATAGGGGTTATTCAACATGAGGCTCGATTCAATTGACATTTTGAATAATTTTTTGTGCAGTCCAAAAATCAATTTTCTGATGAAAAAGAATGAATCCGATCCTGAGGAACCTATATCTGAATGGTCAGTAATGGTGAATTTTTGAATGTTTAATCTTTTGACTGTAAATACTGTTGGATGTAAATCTTCACTTTTGGTACTTAAATAAGTGTGTTTAGAGTCATTTTCATGCTTGAAATCGGGCAAAATACAAGCTTCTCAGTAGGAGGAAAAGTCTATATAAATGGCAATTTTTGTCACTAAGAGGCCTTAAAAAGTGGTTATTCAACATAAGGCTCAATACAAGACATATTGAATCCTTTTATGTACAGTTCATAAAATCCGTTTTCTGTACAAAAACGATGACCCGGACCTGAGGAACTTGCTCTGAATGGTCAGTAATGGTGCTTTTTGAATGTTTAATTTTTTGACTGTAAATGACTGTCGGATGTGAATTATCACTTTTAGAACTAAAATAAGTGTGTTTAGAGTCATTTTCATGCTCAAAATCGGGCAAAATTCAAGCTTCTGAGTAGGTAGAAAAGCATATAAAAATGGCAATTTTTGTCAATTGTATGCCTTAAAAAGAGGTTATTCATCATGAGGCTCGATACAATTGACATTTTGAAACTTTTTGTACAGTCCAAAAATCCATTTTCTGATGGAAAAACGATGACCCCAGACCTGAGGAAGTTTCTCCGAATGGTCAGTAATTGTGATTTTTGAATGTTTAATCTTTTGACTGTAAATGACTGTTGGATGTGAATTATTAATTTTGGAACTAAAATAAATGTGTTTAGAGTGATTTTCATGCTCAAAGCCAGGCAAAATACAAGCTTCTGAGCAGGAAGAAAAGTCTATAAAAATGGCAATTTTGTCACTCGGGGGCCTTAAAAAGTGGTTAATCAACCTGAGCCTTGAAACAATTGACATTTTGAATCATTTTTGTACAGTCCAAAAATCCATTTTCTGAAGAAAAACGATGACTCCGATCCTGAGGAACTTTCTCCGAATGGTCAGCAATGGTGAATTTTTGGAATGTTTAATCTTTTGATTGTAAATACTGTTAGTTGTAAATCTTCACTTTTGGAATTAAAATAAGGGTGTTTAGAGTCATTTTCATACTCGAAATCTTGCAAAATACAAGCTTCTGAGTAGGACGAAAAGCCTATATAAATGGCAATTTTTGTCACTTGGAGGCCTTAAAAAGTGGTTATTCAACATGAGGCTCAATACAATTGACATTTTGAATCATATTTTGTAAAGTCCCAAAAATAAATTTCTGATGGAAAACGATGACTCAGATCCTGAGGAACTTTCTCTGAATGGTCAGTAATGGTGATTTTTGAAAGTTTAATCTTTTGACTGTAAAGGACTGTTTGATGTGAATTATCACTTTTGGAACTAAAACAAGTGTGTTTAGTGTCATTTTCATGCTCAAAGTCTGGCAAAATACAAGCTTCTGAGTAGGAAGAAAAGTCAATAAAAATGGCTATTTTTGTCACTAGGAGGCCTTAAAAAGTATTCATTCAACATGAGGATTGGTGCTATTGACATTCTGAATGATTTTTGTACAGTACAAAAATCCATTTTCTGAAGAAAAACGACTCCGATCCTGAGGAACTTTCTCTGAATGGAAAGTAATAGTGCATTTTTGAATATTTGTTCTTTTGACTATAAATACTGTTGGATGTAAATCCGCACTCTTGGAACTAAAATAAGTGTGTTTAGAGTAATTTTCATGCTCTAAATCAGTCAATATACAATTTTCTGAGTAGGAGGAAAAGTCTACAAAAATGGCAATTGTGGTCACTGGGAGGCCTTCAAAAGTGGTTATTCAACATGAGGTTCAATACAATTGACATTTTGAATCATTTTTTGTATAGTCCAAAAAATCCTTTTTCTGATGAAAAACGATGACCCTGGCGGGAACTGAGGAACTTTCTCCGAATGGTCAGTAATAATGATTTTTTTTAATGTTTAATCTTTTGACTGTAAATACTGTGGGATATAAATCTTCACTTTTGGAACTAAAATAAGAGTGTTGAGATTCATTTCCATGCTCGAAATCTGGCAAAATACCAGCTTCTGAGTAGGAGGAAAATGTCTACAAAATGGCAATTTTGGTCACTCAAAGGCCCTAAAAAGTGGTAATTCAACATGAGGCTCAACACAATTGACATTTTCAATCATTTTTTGTACAGCCCAAAAATCCATTTTCTGATGGAAAATTATGACTCCGGACCTGAGAAACTTTCTCCGAATGGTCAGTAATGGTGATTTTTTTAAGTTTAATCTTTTGACTGTAAATGATTGTTGGATGTGAGTCTTTACTTTTGGAACTAAAATAAGTTTGTTTAGAGCCATTTTCATGCTCGAAATCTGGTAAAATACAAACTTCTGAGTAGGAGGAAAAGTCAATAAAAATGTCAATTTTAATTACTCAGAAACCTTAAAAAGTGGTTATTTACCATGAGGCTCGAAACAATTGAGATATTGAATAATTTTTTGTACAGTCCCAAAACTATTTTTCTGATGAAAAACGATGACTCCGATTCTGGGGAACCTATATCCGAATGGTCAGTAACAGTGCTTTTTTGAATGTTCAATCTTTTGACTGTAAATACTGTTGGATGTAAATCTTCACTTCTGGTACTAAAACAAGTGTGTTTAGAGTCATTTTCATGCTCAAAATAGGGCAAAATACAAGCTTCTGAGTAGGAGGAAAAGTCTATAAAAATGGCAATTTTTGTCACTTTGAGGCCTTAAAAAGTGGTTATTCAACATGAGGCTCGATACAATTGGTATTTTGAAACATTTTTTGTACAGTTCAAAAATCCATTTTCTGATGGAAAACGATGCCTCCGATCCTAAGGAACTTTCTCTGAATGGTCAGTAATGGTGATTTTTTAAATATTTAATCTTTTGACTGTAAATGACTGTTGGAAGTGAATTGTAACTTTTGGAATTAAAATACGTTTGTTTAGAGTCATTTTCATCTTCGAAATTGGGCAAAATACAAACTTCTGTGTAGGAAGAAAAGTCTATATAAATGGCAATTTTGGTCACTGTGAGGCTTTAAAAAGTGTTTCTTCCACATCATCCTCGATACGATTGACATTTTGAATACTTTTTGTACAGTTAAAAAAGCCATTTTCAGATGCAAAACGTTGTCTCCGATCCTGAGAAAATTTCTCCTAATGGTCAGAAATGGTGATTTTTTTAATGTTTAATCTTTTGACTGTAAATGACTGTTGGATGTGAATCATCACTTTTGGAACTAAAATAAGTGTGTTTAGAGCCATTTTCATGCTCAAAATCGGGCTAAATACAAGCTTCTAAGTAGGAGGAAAAGTCTATAAAATTTTCAATTTTGGTCATCCGGAGGCCTTGAAAAGTGGTTATTCAACATGAGGCTGGATACAATTGACATGTTGAATCATTTAATGTACAGTCCAAAAAATCCATAGGCTGATGAAAAACGATGACCCATGACCTTAGGAAATTTCTCCGAATGGTCAGTAATGGTGCTTTTTGAATGTTTAATCTTTTGACTGCAAATGACTGTTGGATATGAATTAGCACTTTTGGAACTAAAATAAGTGTGTTTAGAGTCATTTTCATGCTCGAAATCAGGCAAAATACAAGATTCTGAGTAGGAGGAAAAGTCTATAAAAGTGTCCATTTTGGTCACTCGGAGGCCTTAAATAGGGGTTATTCAACATGAGGCTCGATTCAATTGACATTTTGAATAATTTTTTGTGCAGTCCAAAAATCAATTTTCTGATGAAAAAGAATGAATCCGATCCTGAGGAACCTATATCTGAATGGTCAGTAATGGTGAATTTTTGAATGTTTAATCTTTTGACTGTAAATACTGTTGGATGTAAATCTTCACTTTTGGTACTTAAATAAGTGAGTTTAGAGTCATTTTCATGCTTGAAATCGGGCAAAATACAAGCTTCTCAGTAGGAGGAAAAGTCTATATAAATGGCAATTTTTGTCACTAAGAGGCCTTAAAAAGTGGTTATTCAACATAAGGCTCAATACAAGACATATTGAATCCTTTTATGTACAGTTCATAAAATCCGTTTTCTGTACAAAAACGATGACCCGGACCTGAGGAACTTGCTCTGAATGGTCAGTAATGGTGCTTTTTGAATGTTTAATTTTTTGACTGTAAATGACTGTCGGATGTGAATTATCACTTTTAGAACTAAAATAAGTGTGTTTAGAGTCATTTTCATGCTCAAAATCGGGCAAAATTCAAGCTTCTGAGTAGGTAGAAAAGCATATAAAAATGGCAATTTTTGTCACTTGTATGCCTTAAAAGAGGTTATTCATCATGAGGCTCGATACAATTGACATTTTGAAACTTTTGTACAGTCCAAAAATCCATTTTCTGATGGAAAAACGATGACCCCAGACCTGAGGAAGTTTCTCCGAATGGTCAGTAATTGTGATTTTTGAATGTTTAATCTTTTGACTGTAAATGACTGTTGGATGTGAATTATTAATTTTGGAACTAAAATAAATGTGTTTAGAGTGATTTTCATGCTCAAAGCCAGGCAAAATACAAGCTTCTGAGCAGGAAGAAAAGTCTATAAAAATGGCAATTTTGTCACTCGGGGGCCTTAAAAAGTGGTTAATCAACATGAGCCTTGAAACAATTGACATTTTGAATCATTTTTTGTACAGTCCAAAAATCCATTTTCTGACGAAAACGATGACTCCGATCCTGAGGAACTTTCTCCGAATGGTCAGCAATGGTGAATTTTTGGAATGTTTAATCTTTTGATTGTAAATACTGTTAGTTGTAAATCTTCACTTTTGGAATTAAAATAAGGGTGTTTAGAGTCATTTTCATACTCGAAATCTTGCAAAATACAAGCTTCTGAGTAGGACGAAAAGCCTATATAAATGGCAATTTTTGTCACTTGGAGGCCTTAAAAGTGGTTATTCAACATGAGGCTCAATACAATTGACATTTTGAATCATATTTTGTAAAGTCCAAAAATAAATTTCTGATGGAAAACGATGACTCAGATCCTGAGGAACTTTCTCTGAATGGTCAGTAATGGTGATTTTTTGAAAGTTTAATCTTTTGACTGTAAAGGACTGTTTGATGTGAATTATCACTTTTGGAACTAAAACAAGTGTGTTTAGTGTCATTTTCATGCTCAAAGTCTGGCAAAATACAAGCTTCTGAGTAGGAAGAAAAGTCAATAAAAATGGCTATTTTTGTCACTAGGAGGCCTTAAAAAGTATTCATTCAACATGAGGCTTGGTGCTATTGACATTCTGAATGATTTTTTGTACAGTACAAAAATCCATTTTCTGAAGAAAAACGACTCCGATCCTGAGGAACTTTCTCTGAATGGAAAGTAATAGTGCATTTTTGAATATTTGTTCTTTTGACTATAAATACTGTTGGATGTAAATCCGCACTCTTGGAACTAAAATAAGTGTGTTTAGAGTAATTTTCATGCTCTAAATCAGTCAATATACAATTTTCTGAGTAGGAGGAAAAGTCTACAAAAATGGCAATTGTGGTCACTGGGAGGCCTTCAAAAGTGGTTATTCAACATGAGGTTCAATACAATTGACATTTTGAATCATTTTTTGTATAGTCCAAAAATCCTTTTCTGATCAAAACGATGACCCTGGCGGGAACTGAGGAACTTTCTCCGAATGGTCAGTAATGATGATTTTTTTAATGTTTAATCTTTTGACTGTAAATACTGTGGGATATAAATCTTCACTTTTGGAACTAAAATAAGAGTGTTGAGATTCATTTCCATGCTCGAAATCTGGCAAAATACCAGCTTCTGAGTAGGAGGAAAATGTCTACAAAATGGCAATTTTGGTCACTCAAAGGCCCTAAAAGTGGTAATTCAACATGAGGCTCAACACAATTGACATTTTCAATCATTTTTTGTACAGCCCAAAAATCCATTTTCTGATGGAAAATGATGACTCCGGACCTGAGAAACTTTCTCCGAATGGTCAGTAATGGTGATTTTTTTAAGTTTAATCTTTTGACTGTAAATGATTGTTGGATGTGAGTCTTTACTTTTGGAACTAAAATAAGTTTGTTTAGAGCCATTTTCATGCTCGAAATCTGGTAAAATACAAACTTCTGAGTAGGAGGAAAAGTCAATAAAAATGTCAATTTTAATTACTCAGAAACCTTAAAAAGTGGTTATTCACCATGAGGCTCGAAACAATTGAGATATTGAATAATTTTTTGTACAGTCCCAAAAACTATTTTTCTGATGAAAAACGATGACTCCGATTCTGGGGAACCTATATCCGAATGGTCAGTAACAGTGCTTTTTGAATGTTCAATCTTTTGACTGTAAATACTGTTGGATGTAAATCTTCACTTCTGGTACTAAAACAAGTGTGTTTAGAATCATTTTCATGCTCAAAATAGGGCAAAATACAAGCTTCTGAGTAGGAGGAAAAGTCTATAAAAATGGCAATTTTTGTCACTCTGAGGCCTTAAAAAGTGGTTATTCAACATGAGGCTCGATACAATTGGTATTTTGAAACATTTTTTGTACAGTTCAAAAATCCATTTTCTGATGGAAAACGATGCCTCCGATCCTAAGGAACTTTCTCTGAATGGTCAGTAATGGTGATTTTTTTAATATTTAATCTTTTGACTGTAAATGACTGTTGGAAGTGAATTGTCACTTTTGGAATTAAAATACGTTTGTTTAGAGTCATTTTCATCTTCGAAATTGGGCAAAATACAAACTTCTGAGTAGGAAGAAAAGTCTATATAAATGGCAATTGTGGTCACTGTGAGGCTTTAAAAGTGTTTCTTCCACATCATCCTCGATACAATTGACATTTTGAATACTTTTTTGCACAGTTCAAAAAAGCCATTTTCAGATGCAAAACGTTGACTCCGATCCTGAGAAAATTTCTCCTAATGGTCAGAAATGGTGATTTTTTTAATGTTTAATCTTTTGACTGTAAATGACTGTTGGATGTGAATCATCACTTTTGGAACTAAAATAAGTGTGTTTAGAGCCATTTTCATGCTCAAAATCGGGCTAAATACAAGCTTCTAAGTAGGAGGAAAAGTCTATAAAATTTTCAATTTTGGTCATCCGGAGGCCTTGAAAAGTGGTTATTCAACATGAGGCTGGATACAATTGACATGTTGAATCATTTAATGTACAGTCCAAAAAATCCATAGGCTGATGAAAAACGATGACCCATGACCTGAGGAAATTTCTCCGAATGGTCAGTAATGGTGCTTTTTGAATGTTTAATCTTTTGACTGCAAATGACTGTTGGATATGAATTAGCACTTTTGGAACTAAAATAAGTGTGTTTAGAGTCATTTTCATGCTCGAAATCAGGCAAAATACAAGATTCTGACTAGGAGGAAAAGTCTATAAAAGTGTCCATTTTGGTCACTCGGAGGCCTTAAATAGGGGTTACTCAACATGAGGCTCGATTCAATTGACATTTTGAATAATTTTTTGTGCAGTCCAAAAATCAATTTTCTGATGAAAAAGAATGAATCCGATCCTGAGGAACCTATATCTGAATGGTCAGTAATGGTGAATTTTTGAATGTTTAATCTTTTGACTGTAAATACTGTTGGATGTAAATCTTCACTTTTGGTACTTAAATAAGTGTGTTTAGAGTCATTTTCATGCTTGAAATCGGGCAAAATACAAGCTTCTCAGTAGGAGGAAAAGTCTATATAAATGGCAATTTTTGTCACTAAGAGGCCTTAAAAAGTGGTTATTCAACATAAGGCTCAATACAAGACATATTGAATCCTTTTATGTACAGTTCATAAAATCCGTTTTCTGTACAAAAACGATGACCCGGACCTGAGGAACTTGCTCTGAATGGTCAGTAATGGTGCTTTTTTGAATGTTTAATTTTTTGACTGTAAATGACTGTCGGATGTGAATCATCACTTTTGGAACTAAAATAAGTGTGTTTAGAGTCATTTTCATGCTCGAAATCGGGCAAAATACAAGCTTCTGAGTAGGTAGAAAAGCATATAAAAATGGCAATTTTTGTCACTTGTATGCCTTAAAAAGAGGTTATTCATCATGAGGCTCGATACAATTGACATTTTGAAACTTTTTTGTACAGTCCAAAAAATCCATTTTCTGATGGAAAAACGATGACCCCAGACCTGAGGAAGTTTCTCCGAATGGTCAGTAATTGTGATTTTTTGAATGTTTAATCTTTTGACTGTAAATGACTGTTGGATGTGAATTATTAATTTTGGAACTAAAATAAATGTGTTTAGAGTGATTTTCATGCTCAAAGCCAGGCAAAATACAAGCTTCTGAGCAGGAAGAAAAGTCTATAAAAATGGCAATTTTGTCACTCGGAGGCCTTAAAAGTGGTTAATCAACATGAGCCTTGAAACAATTGACATTTTGAATCATTTTTTGTACAGTCCAAAAATCAATTTTCTGAAGAAAAACGATGACTCCGATCCTGAGGAACTTTCTCCGAATGGTCAGCAATGGTGAATTTTTGGAATGTTTAATCTTTTGATTGTAAATACTGTTAGTTGTAAATCTTCACTTTTGGAATTAAAATAAGGGTGTTTAGAGTCATTTTCATACTCGAAATCTTGCAAAATACAAGCTTCTGAGTAGGACGAAAAGCCTATATAAATGGCAATTTTTGTCACTTGGAGGCCTTAAAAAGTGGTTATTCAACATGAGGCTCAATACAATTGACATTTTGAATCATATTTTGTAAAGTCCAAAAAATAAATTTCTGATGGAAAACGATGACTCAGATCCTGAGGAACTTTCTCTGAATGGTCAGTAATGGTGATTTTTGAAAGTTTAATCTTTTGACTGTAAAGGACTGTTTGATGTGAATTATCACTTTTGGAACTAAAACAAGTGTGTTTAGTGTCATTTTCATGCTCAAAGTCTGGCAAAATACAGGGCATATTAGCAAGACTGGCGATAAAATTATCGCCGCTTTAGCGGCAGGAAACTGCCGCTAAAACGGCGATAATGGGCTTGCTAATATGCGTTATAGAATTGCAATAGAAGCCCAGGTTAGATGTCCTGCACATCTAACCTGGGCTTCTATTGGAATTCTATAACGCATATTAGCAAGCCCATTATCGCCGTTTTAGCGGCAGTTTCCTGCCGCTAAAACGGCGATAATTTTATCGCCGGTCTTGCTAATATGCCCCACAAGCTTCTGAGTAGGAAGAAAAGTCAATAAAAATGGCTATTTTTGTCACTAAGAGGCCTTAAAAAGTATTCATTCAACATGAGGCTTGGTGCTATTGACATTCTGAATAATTTTTTGTACAGTACAAAAAATCCATTTTCTGAAGAAAATCGACTCCGATCCTGAGGAACTTTCTCTGAATGGAAAGTAATAGTGCATTTTTGAATATTTGTTCTTTTGACTATAAATAATGTTGGATGTAAATCCGCACTCTTGGAACTAAAATAAGTGTGTTTAGAGTAATTTTCATGCTCCAAATCAGTCAATATACAATTTTCTGAGTAGGAGGAAAAGTCTACAAAAATGGCAATTGTGGTCACTGGGAGGCCTTCAAAAGTGGTTATTCAACATGAGGTTCAATACAATTGACATTTTGATTCATTTTTTGTATAGTCCAAAAAATCCTTTTTCTGATGAAAAACGATGACCCTGGCGGGAACTGAGGAACTTTCTCCGAATGGTCAGTAATGATGATTTTTTGAATGTTTAATCTTTTGACTGTAAATACTGTGGGATATAAATCTTCACTTTTGGAACTAAAATAAGAGTGTTGAGATTCATTTCCATGCTCGAAATCTGGCAAAATACCAGCTTCTGAGTAGGAGGAAAATGTCTACAAAATGGCAATTTTGGTCACTCAAAGGCCCTAAAAGTGGTAATTCAACATGAGGCTCAACACAATTGACATTTTCAATCATTTTTTGTACAGCCCAAAAATCCATTTTCTGATGGAAAATTATGACTCCGGACCTGAGAAACTTTCTCCGAATGGTCAGTAATGGTGATTTTTTTTAAGTTTAATCTTTTGACTGTAAATGATTGTTGGATGTGAGTCTTTACTTTTGGAACTAAAATAAGTTTGCTTAGAGCCATTTTCATGCTTGAAATCTAGTAAAATACAAACTTCTGAGTAGGAGGAAAAGTCAATAAAAATGTCAATTTTAATTACTCAGAAACCTTAAAAAGTGGTTATTCACCATGAGGCTCGAAACAATTGAGATATTGAATAATTTTTTGTACAGTCCCAAAAACTATTTTTCTGATGAAAAACGATGACTCCGATTCTGGGGAACCTATATCCGAATGGTCAGTAACAGTGCTTTTTTGAATGTTCAATTTTTTGACTGTAAATACTGTTGGATGTAAATCTTCACTTTTGGAACTAAAATAAGTGTGTTTAGAGTCATTTTCATGCTCGAAATCGGGCAAAATACAAACTTCTGAGTAGGAGGAAAAGTCTATAAAAGTGTCAATTTTTGTCACTCAGAGGCCTTAAATAGTGGTTATTCAACATCAAGCTCAATACAAGACATATTGAATCCTTTTATGTACAGTTCATAAAATCCATTTTCTGTAGAAAAGCGATGACCGGGACCTGAGCAACTTGCTCCGAATGGTCAGTAATGGTGCTTTTTGAATGTTTAATCTTTTGACTGTAAATGACTGTCGGATGTGAATCATCACTTTTGGAACTAAAACAAGTGTGTTTAGAGTCATTCTCATGCTCAAAATCGGGCAAAATACTGAGTAGGAGGAAAAGTGAATAAAATGTCAATTTTAGTCACTCGGAGGCCTTAAAAAGTGGTTATTCAAGATGAGGCTTGATACCATTGACATTTTGAATCATTTTTTGTACAGTCCAAAAAATCCATTTTCTGAAGAAAAACGATGATTCCGATCCTGAGGAACTTCCTCCGAACGGTCAGTAATGGTGAAT
Organism: Calotriton arnoldi; assembly: GCA_963921515.1. NCBI lineage: Eukaryota > Metazoa > Chordata > Amphibia > Caudata > Salamandridae > Calotriton > Calotriton arnoldi. Next base: position 919,583 of record CAWUFW010007808.1, on the reverse strand, counting down.
TTTTGAATGTTTAATCTTTTGACTGTAAATACTGTTGGATATAAATCTTCACTTTTGGAACTAAAATAAGGGTGTTGAAATTCATTTCCATGCTGGAAATCTGGCAAAATACCAGCTTCTGAGTAGGAGGAAAATGTCTACAAAATGGCAATTTTGGTCACTCAAAGGCCCTAAAAAGTGGTAATTCAACATGAGGCTCAACACAATTGACATTTTCAATCATTTTTTGTACAGTTCAAAAAATTATTTTTTTGATGAAAAACGATGACCGATTCTGGGGAACCTATATCCGAATGGTCAGTAACGGTGCTTTTTTGAATGTTCAATCTTTTGACTGTAAATACTGTTGGATGTAAATCTTCACTTTTGGAACTAAAATAAGTGTGTTTAGTGTCATTTTCATGCTCAAAATCGGGCAAAGTACGAACTTCTGAGTAGGAGGAAAAGTATATAAAATTGTCAATTTTTGTCACTCTGAGGCCTTAAATAGTGGTTATTCAGCATGAGGCTCGATACAACTGACATTTTGAATCATTTTTTGTGCAGTAGAAAAAATCAATTTTCTGATGGAAAACGATGACCCCGGACCTGAGGAACTTTCTCTGAATGGTCAGTAATGGTGATTTTTTTAATATCTAATCTTTTGACTGCAAATGACTGTTGGACGTGAATTATCACTTGTAGAACTAAAATAAGTGTGCTTAGAGTCATTTTCATGCTCAAAATCGGGCAACATACAAGCTTCTGAGTAGGAAGAAAAGCCTATAAAAATGACAATTTTTGTCACTCGGAGGCCTTAAAAAGTGGTTATACAACATGAGGCTCGATACAATTGACATTTTGAATCATTTTTTGTGCAGTCCAAAAAAATCAATTTTCTGATGAAAAAGGATGAATTTCGATCCTGAGGAACCTATATCTGAATGGTCAAAAACGGTGATTTTTTTAATGTTTAATCTATTGACTGCAAATGACTGTTGGATATTAATTAGCACTTTTGGAACCAAAATAAGTGTGTTTAAAGTCATTTTCATGCTGGAAATCGGGCAAAATACAAGCTTCTGAGTAAGAGGAAAAGATTATAAAAATGTCAATTCTGGTCACTCGGATGCCTTAAAAAGAGGTTATTCATCATGAGGCTCGATACAATTGACAATTTGAATCTTTTTTGTACAGTCCAAAAATCCATTTTTGATGAAAAAGATGACTCCGATCCTGAGGAACTTTCTCCGAATGGTCAGTAATGGTGAATTTTTGAATGTTTAATCTTTTGACTGTAAATGACTACTGGATGTGAATTGTTAATTTTGGAACACAAATAAATGTGTTTACAGTCATTTTCATGCTCAAAGTCAGGCAAAATACAAGCTTCTGAGTAGGAAGAAAAGTCTATAAAAATTGCAATTTTGTCACTCGGAGGCCTTAAAAAGTGGTTAATCAACATGAGGCTTGAAACAATTGACATTTTGAATCATTTTTTGTACAGTCCAAAAAATCAATTTTCTGAAGAAAAACGATGACTTCGATCCTGAGGAACTTTTTCCGAATGGTCATTAATGGTGAATTTTTTAATGTTATGGGGCATATTCACAAGGAGCCATCGCCGAATTAACGGTACTTTATCGCTTCCAAAGTCGTGATAAATTTACCCCCCCATTCACAAGCCGGTGTTAACAGCCCACAGCACCAGTTAACCCGCAATAGCAGCCGCAAAAAACACCACCACAGAGGACCCGCGCAAATATCACTAATGAGATGCAGAGTAGGCATTCCCATGTGAAAAGTCGAGACAACATCACACCTCAACATTTACAAGGACCAGCCACATCGGCGATAAGAACACAAAACAGGCGATGAGGTGCGGTAGCTGCAGGTATTTAACACCTGCCTCAAGCAGGTATAAAGAAGGACATCTACCTGCAGTAGGCAATGGAGTCCCGCACACTGCCATACCCGAAGAACAAACGACGCCATGGAGCTACTCTACATGCAGCTCAGAGCCCCAACAGGGCCACAACACCCACCGCCACCACCGCCTGGACCGCCACCACCCCCAGGACCCGGACCCACTCCCCCCCCCGGACCACCACAGAGGCAGCGTAGAGCAAGACAGCGGAGATACTGTAAACGCACCACTCTCACAGACCTAACGCCCGCGGAAGTCATTGCCCACTACAGGCTCAAAAGGACAACCATCCTCCGCATCTTGACCCACATTGCCCACAGGCTGACAGTCCCAACACAGAGGAGAACAAACATCCCTCCGCAGACAAAGCTGCTGGCAGTGCTGCACCTGTTGGCCTCTGGGACCTTCCAACCAACAACTGCCAGAGTCGGAGGGGTCTCACAGCCAGCCCTATCAAAGTTCATCACACCCGTCCTGGATGCCATCCTCAGCTTCATAACCCAGTACCTTCACTTCCCCAACACTGCGCAGGAACAGCTGGAGACTAAGCAAGGCTTCTACGCCATAGCCGGATTCCCGGCCGTGTTGGGGACAATCGACTGCACACATGTCCCACTTGTGCCCCCTGCGGATACTGCACACCACTACCGCAACAGGAAGCACACGCATTCCATCAATGTGCAGGCAATAGTGGACCACCGGGGAATGTTCACCAATGTCGTCACCAACTGCCCAGGCAGTGTGCATAATTCCTTCATCTTCCGACAGTCCATCATCAACCAGCGCTTCCAAGATGGCACATATGGAACGGGACTGCTCGTTGGTAAGTACCAACTCAACACACCACACATCCCACAGCCACCAATGCACAAGGCACAACTGTGGGGATGCACACGTGACCTAACCACATCCGACATGTTAAACTACACGACCCCCTACCAGACACGTCTACACCACTCCATGGTCATCCTGGGCTACCCCTGCACCCAATACAGACTCCACATGGCACCACAGCCACACAACAGCTGAACGTGTGGAGATGCGGAATGCGACCATGACACATGTGAGGCACTGCTCTGCCCCCATGACCCTACCCCGGTCTCCCGCAGGTCAGCATCCCGTGGTGGTGGGCCCGTGTCGGCCGCTGTGCATCCGGGGCGACTAGCCCTGTGTGACTCGAGTCATCCCCCCTTGTAGTTCAGACATTGCATGTCTGTGTGCCTGATGACTGTTGGTGTAGTTGCCAGCACATGCTACTCCCTGAGGGCTGGCTTACACTCACCCCCCCACAGCCAGCACAGGTGTCACTGTATTGGGGGGCCTGCAATCACATCCTGCCGAACCAAGCATTGACTCTTTTCTCCCTGCACTGTCCCAGGTGATCAAGGATATGCACTCTGCCCTTGGATGATGACACCCCTCCGAGACCCGAATACACCCACCCAGAGGCAGTACAATGCGGCCTGCATACGCACCAGGGGCATCGTTGAACACACATTTGGCGTGTTGAAGTCATGTTTCAGGTGCCTGGACAGCACTGGTGGGAAGCTCCTGTACAGCCCGGACGTCGTGTGCAAGATGATCGTTGCATGTTGTGTGTTGCACAACATCTGTGTTCGCACCAGGGCCCCATGGATCCCAGTTCCAGAGGTACCAGACGTTGATGGTGGTGATGGGGCAGGTGGCCCACATCCCACTGCAGCTGCGGCAGGAATGGCCCGTAGGGACTCCATCATTGACACTTACTTCTCATGAGCACGTCACATTGTGACCCTCCGTGGCATTCATGGGACAGTAGTGGATGTCCAATTGCACTGCATATGTGAATAAAACATGTTTGCAGGTCACAGGTTGGAATTGTACATTGTCATGTTACATATCCCTGGGGTTTCAGGTGTGATTTGCCAGGTTGTGCGCATTTTCCAATCCAGTTGTGTCCTGTGTTTAGTTGTGGAGGTGTTGCTGTTTGTACCGGGATGTTGTCACTGTCCGGGTGCACTTCTGCTTATGTGCGTATGCTGCACGGTGGGTGTGTCGCTCCTGCGGCTCTGATTTGTCTGCCACGGGTCTCTTTCAAGTGGTGTGCCTGTGGGTTCTGTTCTTCCACGGTGCGTGGATGTTGTGGTGTGCATGTTGTCCTCTGCAGTTGGCCAGGGTGCATCCGTGGTACTCCGCTGTTGATGTATTTTGTTCTGTGGCATTTTCCGTATACTGTTCTTGTGCTTTTTCCCGCAGTGCGTATTGCTGCCCTCGCGCTGGTTGTCACTGTTTTCTTATCGCTATTTGGCCCATCGCGTGTGTTTTGGTGTTTTGCGGTTTGCATTTTTATCTCCATCGTGGTGGTTGTATCGCGGACTTTGTCCGCAGTTTCGGCAGGCTATCGCATGCTACCACCTTGTTGTGAATTCCACGTTGACACGGGGTTATTTTCCCGTGATAGGCTGCGTTATTAAAAGTTGTGTTACGCTACTCTTGCGGTAGTTATCACACGTTCTTGTGAATATACCCCTTAATCTTTTGACTGTAACTACTGTTGGATGTAAATCTTCACTTTTGGAACTAAAATAAGTGTGTTTAGAGTCATTTTCATGCTCAAAATCAGGCAAAATACAAGCTTCTGAGTAGGAAGAAAAGTATATAAAAATGGCAATTTTTGTCACTCAGAGGCCTTAAAAAGAGGTTATTCATCATGAGGCTCGATAAAATTTACATTTTGAAACTTTTTGTACAGTCCAAAAATCCATTTTCTGAAGAAAAACTATGACTCCGATCCTGAGGAACTTTCTCCGAATGGAAAGTAATGGTGCTTTTTTGAATATTTAATCTTTTGACTGTAAATACTGTTGGATGTAAATCTTCACTTTTGGAACTAAAATAAGTGTGTTTAGAGTTATTTTCATGCTCTAAATCGGTCAATATACAATTTTCTGAGTAGGAGGAAAAGTCTATAAAAATTACAATTGTGGTCACTGGGAGGCCTTAAATAGTGGTTATTCAACATGAGGTTCAATACAATTGACATTTTGAATTATTTTTTGTATAGTCCAAAAATCCTTTTCTGTTGAAAAACGATGACCCGGCCGGAACTGAGGAACTTTCTCTGAATGGTCAGTAATGGTGATTTTTGAAAGTTTAATCTTTTGACTGTAGACGATTGCTGGATGTGAGTCTTTACTTTTGGAACTAAAATAAGTTTGTTTAGAGTCATTTTCATGCTTGAAATCGGGCAAAATACAAGCTTCTGAGTAGGAGGAAAAGTCAATAAAAATGTTAATTTTAGTCACTCGGAGGCCTTAAAAAGTGGTTATTCAAGATGAGGCTCGATACAATTGACATTTTGAAAAAAAAATTGTGCAGTCCAAAAAATCAATTTTCTGATAAAAAACGATGAACCCGGACCTGAGGAACCTATATCCGAATGGTCAGTAACGGTGCTTTTTTGAATGTTCAATCTTTTGACTATAAATACTGTTGGATGTAAATCTTCACTTTTGGAACTAAAATAAGTGTGTTTAGAGTCATTTTCATGCTCGAAATCGGGCACAATACAATCTTCTGAGTAGGAGGAAAAGTCTAGAAAGTGTCAATTTTTGGCACTCGGAGGCCTTAAATAGTGGTTATTCAGCATGAGGCTCGATACAATTGACATTTTGAATAATTTTTTGTACAGTTCAAAAAATCCATTGTCTGATGAAAAACGATGATCCCGGACCTGAGGAACTTTCTCCGAATGGTCAGTAATGGTGATTTTTTGAATGTTTAATTTTTTTACTGTAAATACTGTTGGATGTAAATCTTCACTTTTGGAACTAAAATAAGTGTGTTTAGAGTTATTTCATGCTCTAAATCTTTCTGGCACTTGTGGTCACTGGGAGGCCTTAAATAGTGGTTATTCAACATGAGGTTCAATACAATTGACATTTTGAATCATTTTTGTGCAGTCCAAAAAACCCATTTTCTGATGAAAAACGATGAATCCGATCCTGAGGAACCTATATCCGAATGGTCAGTAATGATGATTTTTTGAATGTTTAATTTTTTGACTGTAAATGACTGTTGGACGTGAATTATCACTTTTGGAACTAAAATAAGTGTGTTTAGAGTCATTTTCATGCTCGAAATCAGGCAAAATGCAAGATTCTGAGTAGGAGGAAAAGTCTATAAAAGTGTCCATTTTGGTCACTCGGAGGCCTTAAATAGGGGTTATTTAACATGAGGTGCAATGTAGTTGACATTTTGAATCATTTTTTGTACAGTCCAAAAAATCAATTTTCTCATGAAAAACGATGACCCCGGACCTTAGGAGCTCTCTCCAAATGGTCAGTTATGGTGATTTTAGAATGTTTACTCTTTTGAATGTAAATGACTGTCTGATGTGAATCATCACGTTTAAACACACAGGGGCATATTAGCAAGAACATGCAATAAATATCGCAAACCTTGCTTAGCGCGCCTTTTTTTATCGCCGGCTATCGCTGGATATTACCGCGGAAATAACATGCTATTAGCAAGGTTTATCTCCATTGCGATAAAATATCCAGCGATAGCGGCTGAAACCCAGCTTTAACGCGAGAAATCCAGCGATAAAATCCTATCGCTAATTCTGGGGACTTAACCTCACAATCCACCTCCCATTGACTTTCATTGCTAAGTCATGTTTTTATCAGTTCTAAAAACAAGCGCTAATCGGGGTTAGCACGCGTTTTTATACGCTTCGCGAGTATTGCTAATAGGCGATAGGTATGTAAGCGACTGTTTTCTGTCGCTTTTAGTTGGGAACGCCTACCTTGCATGTCATTAGCGATAATTATCGCTGACATGCAAGGCGATGTAAACCCGGCCGCTATCGCCGGAAAGCTGTCGCTAACGCCTGTTAGCGACAGCTTGCTAATAGGGCGTTAAAAATATCGCCGCTTTGGCGGCAAAAAGTGCCGCTAAAGCGGCGATAAAGCCCTTGATAATATGCCCCACAGTTCCAGAGTTATTTTCAGGCTTGAAATTGGGTAGGTTCGGAGTAGGAGGAAACGTCTATAAAAATACAATTTTGGTCACTATGAGGCATTAAAAACTGGTTATTCAACATCAGGTGCAATATAGTTGACATTTTGAATCCTTTTTTGTACACTCCAAAAAATCAATTTTCGGATGAAAAACAATGACCCCGGACGTCAGGAGCTTTCTCCAAATGGTCAGTAATGGTGATTAATGAATGTTTAATCTTTTGACTGTAAATGACTGTTGGATGTTAATCATCACTTTTGGATCTAAAATAAGTGTGTTCAGAGTCTTTTTTGGGCTCGAAATTGGATAAAATACAAGCTTCTGAGTAGGACAAAAAGTCTGTAAAAATGGCAATTTTGGTCACTGTGAGGCCTTATAAAGTGGGTATTCAACATGAGGCGCGATACAATTGAACTTTTGAATTATATTTTTTTACAGTCCAAAAAATCAATGGGGCATATTAGCAAGACTGGCGATAAAATTATAGCCGTTATAGCGGCAGGAAACTGCAGCTAAAACGGCGATAATGGGCTTGCTAATATGCGTTATAGAATTCCAATAGAAGCCCAGGTTAGATGTCCTGCACATCTAACCTGGGCTTCTATTGGAATTCTATACGCATATTAGCAAGCCAATTATCGCCGTTTTAGCGGCAGTTTCCTGCCGCTAAAACGGCGATAATTTTATCGCCGGTCTTGCTAATATGCCCCAATATTCTTATAAAAAACGATGACCCCGGCCGGATCTTAGGAGCTTTCTCCAAATGGTCAGTAATGGTGATTTTTAAATGTTTAATTGTTTGACTGTAAATGAATGGCGGATGTGAATCATCACTTTTGGAGCTAAAATAGGTTTGTTTAGAGTCATATTAATGCTTGAAATTGGGCAAAATGCAAAATTAGGAGTAGGAGGGAAAGTCTATAAAAATGTCAATTTTGGTCACTGTGAGGCCTTAAAAAGTGGTTATTGAACTTGTGGTGTGATACAATTGACATTTTGAATCGTTTTCTGTACAGTCCAATAAATCCATTTTCTGATGAAATTTGATGACCCCTGACCTTAGTAACCTTCTTCAAATGGTCAGTAATGGTGATTTTTCAAGTATTTAATCTTTTAACTGTAATTGACTGATGGATGCGAAGCTTTATATTGCCAAACATCATAAGACTCCATGCCTTGACTGGTCAATGTCGAAAGGAAGGTCCTGTTCCCGCTCCAGAATTCGATCCCGTAGCAGATCTTCGCAGTCGCTGTGTTCAGGTAAGTCAAAGAAGCATAAAAAATATAGGTGGGACTCGGCCCCTTCAAGCAACACTTGAGCTTGAGAGAGGGGGCTTGGGGTTGGGCCATCATGCAATCTGTCTCTCGATCTCTATTAAGTTTTCCCATGTTGCATGCATACTGCATTCTACAGCACACATACAAATCAGGAAAAGTGTTAAGAGATAGTTTATGTACTGGAGGGTGGCCTTGCAGTACAAAAACTATTCCCTCCAGATTGCACAAACCCTTGCACCAAGGCCCAAGAGTATGTGCATTGGCTCATGACAGCCTAAAGTGCGCCAGTGTATGGCGATAGGAAAACAGCGCTATACCTTTGTGGATATAGCATTGTTCTCCTGTCCCTTTCATGCACAATAAAAAAGGGTAAAGAGCACAATGGTCTGAGTAAAAGCATCCAAAGGATCCTCTTTGTAACTCTGTTGCACCTTCGTACATAATATCACTCAAAGGTCCTCCTGTCATTATTGATGTTCTCCAAATCTGGATGAATAACTGACCCCCCCAACACTGGTTGCAATAGTTGGTTCCCCCTTGAATGGAAGCAGCCATGGGGGTTGCAGCCTGAGGTTTAGCAATTCTGAATGCCAATTCCATCTTGCCCAGGTAGAGGCAATTATAATCAGAACTGCTCTGATTACGACCCTAACGAAAGGTTTCAAAAACCCATCAATGACACCCATGCAATTCTCAGCTCTACAATCATCTCCCCTGGGCTCTACAACCCACTGATTAAGTTGGCCCTCAAACTGAATTACCAAAAGATCAGCAGGTGTTTATCACTAATGTCTTCTGATGCCAATTCAGTTGAAATTACACTCCTCTCAGAAAATCCTGCTCATTACACAATCACCAAAAATGTCTGCTCAGGGCCTCCTGCACTTTAACAAGATTTACCAGGTTGCCTCTGAACTGGATCAATTTTGTCCTTAGGTTCCCGTATGGTGACCCTATTCCAAGATGGACATACAGAATCAGAAAAATACAGGACTCAACCAGCCCATCAGGTTATTATTTTATGAATATCAAGCACTCACTTTTGTTAGGAAGCCTTCTCTACCATGCCTGAAATCACCCCTATGAACTGGACGTGCTGAGTAATAATAGTTTGTGTAACAATTGTTGGTTCAGTAAAGTTATCAGCTTTTCCAGATTTATCTGCTCTGATCAGTCAGTCATCCAATTAAGGAAAGACATTTATTCAGACACGAGTATGGACGTGGGCAACAATCAGTTTTATGACCTTCAAAAAGAGCTGTGGGTGAGGCCACTGGGAATTTCAGTGAACTGAAAATGTTCTAATCTATTGCAAATCTCAGCAATGTTCCATGCCATATCCAAAAAGGATATGGAAATACACATCTCGAAGGGTGAAAGACACCATTCAATCTTTGGGACTCTTCCTGTGGAGGAGAACACCACTCCAAGACTTTGATCCCTAGCCTTTGTGAGAGTCCTGTAGGAAACCACACCTTTTCACATGTTTGTTACAGAAGTTTCCACTTTTGTGGACTTATATTGCTGCCATTTTTGGATGTCTAGAGAGTGAGATAGTCCTGAACACTTCTCACTGCATGTACCCTTCCCCTAAATCATGGCGTGTGATTGGTATATTTAGCTTATCTGTAAGTTTATGATAAACTTGTGCTGTGCAACCCTGCCATAAAAGTCAAATGCTCAATATGAAACAGCATAGACTTGAGGCACCTACTTGTGAGGCTCCAAACATGGCAAAAGGTCTGACATTGCAGAAAAAGCAGACGTGTCTGAAAAGTTTCAGCGCTCCGTCCATCACCCCCTTGTGTTTGCTTTGTTCGCCCTAAGTTGGCAGGGTATGCCCAGATGTGGGTCCCTTGCTCACTTTGCCACTGGATTCAAGCTAGACTGGCTGATGAGGGCTGTTAGCCCGAAACCGGTCCCAGGATGCTTGTTTCTGGTCCAGGGAAGACATGGCTTGGCAGTTTGGGCTGGACTGTTCCCATGAGGAACAGGGTCAAGACTGATTTGCATATGGCTGGGTCTGAACTGGGGTGGCGAAGAGAGTTAAAGAACAATGATGGATTCAACCCAGATCTAATAGTGATTGGGGGTGAGTGTCTGAAAAGTTTCAGTGCTCCGTCCATCATCTCCTTGTGTTGGCATTGCAGAAAAAGCTGCACAAAGAATATGTCAACATTAGATTGAATTATGGCCGAAGGAATTGTGTGGCTGTAGTGTTTTCTTCCTAATTATGGCTTTGCCACACTTGCCACACTATTGAGATTCTGCTGCATAAGCAGATGTGCCGCTAGACATTCACATTGTCATGGCCAATAGCTTGGGCACTGCCGAGATCTATTGGCTTTGCCAATACTTGTTCAGTGTTGATGGGGTCCTACTGAACAAATGTGGAAGTAATATTGAGAAACAGTTGAGGAGCAGTGAAGTGAGGATGTGGCGTAACAGCCAATCTGCCATCAGGAGGGAACAGGGAAACCAGGTTTGATTCTCTGGTTGGCTGAACAATTTGCGATTCTGGGCAAATCACTTACACTTCCTCTTGCCTACTACAATGAATGTGTCATTGTGTAATGTAACTGGTGAGCACTGAAAGCACTCCTATATCATCGGCTGGTGTGGCAAGATGGAGGACGGAACAGGCGCTAAAATACCATCGTATCCAAAGCGCTACACTTCAGAGTGCAAAAAACTATAGGGGTTAAGCCCAAAGGACCGGGGCCAGGTAGGGCTATTCAAAATTCAAAACACAAAAGGATAGCCTGGCTCCGTTCTATCTTCTACTCCTATTGCTAATGGAGTAACAAACAGACTACTCTGTTGTCTGTTCAAATGGAATTTTTATTAACCCATTCCTTCTTTTTGGTACTTTTTAGTTTATTAAAAAAAAAAATGTAATGACTGAGAATGAAAAAACCCACTTATTTCTCAAATTGACATACAAAACAAAACGTATATATTAAACAATTCACAAAAGACTGTGCTCATAAACATCAATAGACATAAGACAATTTTTTCCACAAATTACAATAGACGAAAAATCGTCAATTTGCAATGTTCATAAATTCAATACAAAAACATTTACCATTTGCATCATATACATGAAAATACAACTACTAGACAAATAATCAAATTATCCAATTTTATGGACCAAACCTATTTTATCAACGGAGATATTTTTTGAGTGTCTGGACAATGTATTATTTAAAGACAAATTCCCTCAAAACACTCTGTTGACAAAATTCAAATTTATACAAATTCCTCCGTATCTCGAAATGCCAACGCGTTAGAAGACCCAGGCTGATGGTACTGGGACTCTCGTCAGGGCTTCATATAAATGGTCAGGATATTCTAAAAAACAAATAAATAAATGATGCAACAACAGCATCAACCCAACAGGCCTTTCTACCACATGTAATACTAACTATGCTTATTATCTACCTGATTTCCAACATAGAGCAGCCGCTCTAGGCTTTATTTTCAGGATTTTAGCTGTCTGCAACCAATCTCGAGTTTCAAATATTAAGGAGCGCCATGCTTCCTGTGCCCATGAGTAATTCTGAAAAACATTCCAAAGACAACCAAGGAATAATCATATCAGCTCTATTCATAAATATTCAAAAGAATAGCGAAACCGGTTTGAAAATGTACCTTCTGATTGCCTTGCTCGTTTTAATGCAGACGTTTTCCACCATGGAATTGTGGATCTAAATTGGACACGAAACCGTGTTGCATTAATTGGAAGCATGTTCTACAAAATACTCGGATCGACGTTCTGAGATTAAATCAAAAACGGACTTACCTTCAGCGAGTCTTTCCGCTTCCAGACTCGTTACCGGTGTTCACTGCTTTTTGAAATGCGGGCGTGTTCACCTTTGCGCTATTATTTTCTAAATGAAAATGCATACGCGTTAGTCAGCGATCCCGCGCTAACAATATTGAAATTTTATAAAAAGGGGCACAGGGAGCACTTACTTCCCATTCCTCGAACTCGTACCAACTAAAGCATCACTGTCAGTAACGGCATGTCGCGTTGGAGCACTTCCTGTTTTTTGACCTAATAATCATGGGTAATGGTTTCTAAACCAATCAGGATGTTGCAACAGCTCCATTCTTACAAGCATCGGAACGGTGCATTATGGAACATGTGGTTTCTATCATTAAACTCTTGACAATTCTGTCATGCCATTCAACCCAGTGGAAGCACTATTGAATTTTAAAATAAGATAAGCTTCCCTTTGCAACAACGCAGCATCAATATCAAACAAGCGTTTAGATGTATCTAGACCAGACAATACTGTCCATTTGAAATCTTTTTCACAATGAGACTTTTCAATAAAGTGCTGCACCATGGGCGCAGTGATCACCCTCTTTTTGATCCTTGAGCGGTGTTGTGTAATGCGTTGATTTATCTGTTGATTTGTTTTACCAATGTACAACATCGCACACAGGCAGAGGATTGCATACACGATATTCTTCGATTTACAATTAGTAAATTCTGAATGGCGCCATTTGATGCCATTGTGGGAGAATTCCACACCCTCGACTGTAGAATCACAAGCAACACATGTGCCGCATTTATGGTGACCCTCCACTGGTTTTAGTTGTCATTGTGTTCTCAAATTTTGTTTATTTGGGGCAGGAAAAATATCTGCTCTTACGAGTTGCTGACCAATACTCCTATTTTTCCTCATCGCAAAAAGCGGTTTTGGAAATGCACATTCCAATTTTTCCAATAAATGCCAATTTTTTAGTACAATTTGCTTAAACCTATTAGTGTCAGGGCCAAATGTAGTAGCGCAAATCAATCGTTCCAAAGGTGGTTTCTCCTTCTATTTTAGATGAGCAATTACGCCGTATACGCAACAATTGGCCATACGGTAGGTTTTCTTTCAAACTCTTGGGGTGAGCGCTTGTATGATGAAGGATGGTGTTTTTAAAACACCATCCTTCATCATACAAGCGCTCACCCCAAGAGTTGCGTATACGGCGTAATTGCTCATCTAAAATAGATTTTGAGCGTAATGTGGCAATTTTTAAAAAACAGATGATCCTTCGGGGTTATCCCAAGAAACTCTTGAAGCATTCAATAAAGAGAGCGTGGTATACGCCTCGTGAAGATTTACTAAAAAAGAAGGAGAAACCACCTGTGGAACGATTGATTTGCGCTACTACATTTGGCCCTGACACTAATAGGTTTAAGCAAATTGTACTAAAAATTGGCATTTATTGGAAAAATTGGAATGTGCATTTCCAAAACCTCTTTTGCGATGAGGAAAAATAGGAGTATTGGTCAGCAACTCGTAAGAGCAGATATTTTCCTGCCCCAAATAAACAAAATTTGAGAACACAATGGCAACTAAAACCAGTGGAGGGTCACCATAAATGCGGCACGTGTGCTGCTTGTGATTCTACAGTCGAGGGTGTGGAATTCTCCCACAATGGCATCAAATGGCGCCATTCAGAATTTACTAATTGTAAATCGAAGAATATCGTGTATGCAATCCTCTGCCCGTGTGCGATGTTGTACATTGGTAAAACAAACCAACAGATAAATCAACACATTACACAACACCGCTCAAGGATCAAAAAGAGGGTGATCACTGCGCCCATGGTGCAGCACTTTATTGAAAAGTCTCATTGTGAAAAAGATTTCAAATGGACAGTATTGTCTGGTCTAGATACATCTAAACGCTTGTTTGATATTGATGCTGCGTTGTTGCAAAGGGAAGCTTATCTTATTTTAAAATTCAATAGTGCTTCCACTGGGTTGAATGGCATGACAGAATTGTCAAGAGTTTAATGATAGAAACCACATGTTCCATAATGCACCGTTCCGATGCTTGTAAGAATGGAGCTGTTGCAACATCCTGATTGGTTTAGAAACCATTACCCATGATTATTAGGTCAAAAAACAGGAAGTGCTCCAACGCGACATGCCGTTACTGACAGTGATGCTTGGTTAATGCGAGTTCGAGGAATGGGAAGTAAGTGCTCCCTGTGCCCCTTTTTATAAAATGTCAATATTGTTAGCGCGGGATCGCTGACTAACGCATATGCGTTTTCATTTCGAAAATAATAGCGCAAAGGTGAACACGCCCGCATTTCAATAACCAGTGAACACGATAGCTAGTCTGAAGCGGAAAGACTCGCTGGAAGTAAGTCCGTTTTGATTTAATCTCAGAACGTCGATCCGAGTATTTTGTAGAACATGCTTCCAATTAATGCAACACGGTTTCGTGTCAATTTAGATCCACAATTCCATGGTGGAAAACGTCTGCATTACAACGAGCAAGGCAATCAGAAGAGTACATTTTCAAACCGGTTTCGCTATTCTTTTGAATATTTATGAATAGAGCTGATATGATTATTCCTTGGTTGTCTTTGGAATGTTTTTCAGAATTACACATGGGCACAGGAAGCATGGCGCTCCTAATATTTGAAACTCGAGATTGGTTGCAGACAGCTAAAATCCTGAAAATAAAGCCTAGAGCGGCTGCTCTATGTTGGAAATAAGGTAGATAATAAGCATAGTTAGTATTACATGTGGTAGAAAGGCCTGTTGGGTTGATGCTGTTGTTGCATCATTTATTTATTTGTTTTGAATATCCTGACCATTTATATGAAGCCCTGACAGAGACCCAGTACCATCAGCCTGGGTCTTGAAATGCGTTGGCATTTCGAGATACGGAGGAATTTGTATAAATTTGAATTTTGTCATCAGAGTGTTTTGAGGAATTTGTCTTTAAATAATACATTGTCCAGACACTCAAAAAATATCCCGTTGATAAAATAGGTTTGGTCCATAAAATTGGATAATTTGATTATATGTCTAGTAGTTGTATTTTCATGTATATGATGCAAATGGTAAATGTTTTTGTATTGAATTTATGAACATAGCAATTTGACGATTTTTCGTCTATTGTAATTTGTGAAAAAAATTGTTTTATGTCTATTGATATTTATGAGCACAGTCTTTTGTGAATTGTTTAATATATACGTTTTGTTTTGTATGTCAATTTGAGAAATAAGTGTTTTTCATTCTCAGTCATTACAATTTTTTTTGAATAAACTAAAAGTACCAAAAGAAGGAATGGGTTAATAAAAATTCCATTCGAACAGACAAGAGAGTAGTCTGTTTGTTACTCCATTAGCAATAGGAGTAGAAGATAGAACGGAGCCAGGTTATCCTTTTGTGTTTTGGACACTTCAGAGTGCAGCACAAAGTCACAGGAATTGGCGATCTAGAGAATAGTGCTCAAAGAGACTGGTGCTTACACAGATTGGTTCTCCGAGAGATTAGTGAACAAGAGGAGTGGTGTTCACAGAGATGACGTTCACACAGATTTGTGCAATCGTAGAAGGGTGCTTGTACAGAACTGTGCTTTGATAGAATGTGACCACAGACTTGGGCGACCATCAAAGAATAGCTGTTCTACAGGTTTGTGCTCTTATGAACGGTGCTCAAACAGGTTTGTCCTCTCATACGTTTCTGTTCACACAGATTGGTGCTCATGTAGATAGATGACCGCATATGTTTGTGCTCACATAGCTTGGTGCTCATGTTGATTGGTGCTCACCTACATTTGTGTTCACATAGATTGGTGCTCATGTTGGCAAGTGCTCATATATATATATATATATATATATATTCACTGAAAAAACCACAGGTTTCAGGGACGTTATAATTAGTTGGACATTTTACTCGTACAAAACCAGAGAAATTTGGCTGTTATAGTTAGTTGAGCTAAGTATAACTTGCGCCCCCCGCAATGCACTGCTGATGACATCACATATTACATTACTCATGACATGGTCAGTGACATCACTGATGACATCTCAAATGACCTCACTGATGACATCATCCAGTGACTGTGTGTTTCTGTAAAGTTTAAATATGTTTTATATATATATATATTCACTGAAAAAACCATAGGTTTCAGACACGTTATAGTTAGAAATTAGCATTTAAAAAACCTTTGAAATTCACTGAAAAAACCATAGGTTTTAGGGACAGTTATAGTTAGTTGAACATTTCACTCGTACAAAACCAGTGAAATTCCCCGTTATAGTTAGTTCAGCTAACTATAACTTCGCGCCCACAATGCACTGCTGATGACGTCACATATTACATCACTCATGACATGGTCAGTGACATCACTGATGACATCACGGATGACATCTCAAATGACATCACTGATGACATCATCCAGTGACTGTGTGTTTCTGTAAAGTTTAAATATGTTTAATATATATAGGGAAAGGCGTATTGAAGAATGAGTGGGTGTATAAGTGTCTGAATGGATGATTTAGTAGGTGCGTGACTGACTCTATAAGTGAGTGATTAAACGTATCTTACTGAATGCATGGGTTAGTGACTAAACTGTGTGAATGTCTGTATCCGTCTGTCTGTTGGTGTGTAAGCGGCTGCATGGGTTTGTGAATAGCTACATGAGTGTCTACATGGGTTATTGATTGGTTGTCTGAGTATCTGTATGGGTGCCTGAGTGTTTGTGTGGGTGGGTGGGGTGTGTGTGACTCACTGCATGGATGTGAGAGTGGGTGATTCACTGGGTGTATGGGTTCAAGAGTGCATCTGTGAGGGGCTGTATGGGTGGGTGAGTGTGTCTATGGCTGTGTTGGTGAGTGAATGGATGTCTCAGTGGTACATGTGTGAGTAACTACATATGTGAAAGGCAGTATATGTGAGTGTTGGAGTATATAAATTACTATATGTGAGAGTGAGTGATTGTGAGAGTGGCTGTGTGGATGAGTGTGTGCTTATGTCAGTGATTGTATAAGAGAGTAAGTATGTGTTAGTATCTGTGTGAATAAGTGAGGTGAGTATATGTGAGTATAGGTGAGTAAATGGGAGTGTGATTGATTCTTTGCATGACTAACTAGCTGTGTAAGTAACTCTATGGGTGAGTGGCGGTGTGTGAGTGCCTGTATAGGTGTATGAGTGCATATGATCGTGGCTGTATTGATGAGTGACTGCATGTATGAGTGACTGTATGGGTGAGTGAGTGGATGTGTGTGTAGACCTAGGAATCAGTGAGTGGGTATGTAGTAACTGGTATTGGTGTGTCTATGGTTTCGAGAATGGCAGTCTTATTTTAGAGTGGGTGTATCAAAGGTTATATTAGGCTGTGAGGAGGTGCATCAGAGGATCACGTGGATGATGTCATCAGTGATGTCATCAGTGATGTCATCAGTGATGTCATTTGAGACGTCATCAGTGATGTCATCAGTGATGTCACTGACCATGTCATGAGTGATGTAATATGTGATGTCATCAGCAGTGCATTGCGGGGCCCGCGAGTTATACTTAGCTCAACTAACTATAACGGCCGAATTTCTCTGGTTTTGTACGAGTGAAATGTCCAACTAACTATAACGTCCCTGAAACCTGTGGTTTTTTCAGTGAATTTCTATGGTTTTTAAATGCTAATTTCTA
Organism: Calotriton arnoldi; assembly: GCA_963921515.1. NCBI lineage: Eukaryota > Metazoa > Chordata > Amphibia > Caudata > Salamandridae > Calotriton > Calotriton arnoldi. The sequence goes on along the minus strand of CAWUFW010007808.1, from coordinate 901,941 downwards.
ACTATAATGTCCCTGAAACCTATGGTTTTTCAGTGAATTTCAAAGGTTTTTTAAATGATAATTTCTAACTATAACGTCCCTGAAACCATTGTTTTTTTTGTGAATTTCTAAGGTTTTTAAATGCTAATTTCTAACTATAACGTCCCTGAAACCTATGGTTTTTCAGTGAATTTCAAAGGTTTTTAAATGCTAATTTCTAACTATAACGTCCCTGAAACCTATGGTTTTTTCAGTGAATTTCAAAGGTTTTTTAAATGCCAATTTCTAACTATAACGTGCCTGAAACCTATGGTTTTTCAGTGAATTTCAAAGGTTTATTAAATTCTAATTTCTAACCATGCCTACAGAGGTAGGACGTGCAGAAAGAGGAAGAAAGGTGCAGAAAGAAGCAAGAGAAATGCAGAAAGAGGCAACAGAAGTCCAGAAAGACAAAGAAAAGTGCAGAAAGAAGCAAGAGATATGCAGAAAGAACCAACAGAGGTGCAGAAAGAGGCCTTGTTGCAAAGTCATCCTGTGCCCCCAACTTTTTGCTGACTGGTACTGGTGGTAACTGACTCTGACTAACCAGGCCCGGAGCCAGTGCTATGCTGAAAGACACTTAGAATACAGTGAAAACACCTACATACACTAGGGTACACTATGGGTTGGGGTACCCCTGTGATTGGCATGACCTCCCCTGTAAGGCCCTAGTACATAATAGTGGAAAAAACAACAGGAGTATGACCCATAACTGAAGCGCCTAACCCTCTTCCTGGATTGATTCCAACACCCGATTCTTCGATACCCGGTCTTCACCGGTCTTCACCGAGGATATCCATCTGTCGGCCTCCGTTGCCTGCCACGTTGCCCTCCTAGGCGCCAGGCTTAATTCACCGTCTCCTTTACAGATCCCTTCTCAGCAACCGCACAGCACTCTCAATACAGCAGCCCCGTCCTGAAGATGATCCTGATTCAATAGGATCGAAACGTCGTCGACCCCTCAGCGCAATTGAAGTCGCCCTTATCCCGTGTGGTTCTATTCAACTCATGTCATCAATCCCTACGCAACTTTTGTGAATCATTTTGTGCTGAACCACACAGTCACTTATACATACTTTCACCATTTTCACCACGCGCCGTTTTCGCTGTTTGCACTTTGTCACTTGCGTCGCCACTCATGTGTCACGAGCACATTTGTGCACCAAGTCCAAATTGGGCTGTATATATGATTTATGCCTACAGTGCTGATACAACTGTACCGTTTCTAAATACTTCTTTCAAATTATATGATGCCACGTGCACAATTGAGAAATCTTGTGTGAGTCTCCCCTTTTCCTTCCTCGTAATGTATGTTACATACTTTTTTAATTGTCTTCATCATTGATACCAATTGAGATATTGTTGCTTGTTGTCCTAGTACATAATAGGGCAGGGGGATTAAAACTACCTCTAACTCAGAGGTGCAGAAAGAGGCAAGAGAGGTGCCGAAAGAGGCAAGAGAAGTACAGAAGGAGGCAAGTGAGATGCAGAAAGAAGCAAGACAGATGCAGAAAGAAGCATGGAAAGTGCAGAATGAAGCAACAGGGCTGCAGAGAGAGGCAAGAGAAATGCAGAAAAAAGCAACAGAGGTGTAGAAGGAGGCACGAGAACTGCAGAAAGAGGCAAGAGAGTTGCAGAAACAGGCAAAAGAGGTACATAAAGAGACAACAGGGGTGCAGAAAGAAGCAAGCCAGGTGCAGAAAGAAGCATGGAAAGTGCAGAATGAAGCAACAGGGGTGCAGAAAGAGGCAAGAGAAGTGCAGAAAGAGGCAAGAGAGGTGCAGAAAGAGGCAAGAGAGGTGCAGAAAGAGGCAAGAGAAGTGCAGAAGGAGGCAAGTGAGATGCAGAAAGAACCAACAGAGGTGCAAAAAGAGGCAAGAGGGGTGCAGAAACAGGCAAGAGAAGTGCAGAAAGAGGCAAGAGAATTGCTGAAAAAAGCAACAGAGGTGTAGAAAGAAGCAAGAAAAGTGCAGAAAGAAGCAACAGAGGTGTAGAAGGAGGCAAGAGAACTGCAGAAAGAGGCAAGAGAGTTGCAGAAACAGGCAAAAGAGGTACATAAACAGACAACAGGGGTGCAGAAAGAAGCAAGACAGGTGCAGAAAGAAGCATGGAAAGTGCAGAATGAAGCAACAGGGGTGCAGAAAGAGGCAAGAGAAGTGTAGAAAGAAGCAAGTGAGGTGCAGAAAGAGGCAAGAGAGGTGCAGAAAGAGGCAAGAGAGGTGCAGAAACAGGCAAGAGAAGTGCAGAAAGAGGCAAGAGAATTGCTGAAAGAAGCAACAGAGGTGTAGAAAGAAGCAAGAAAAGTGCAGAACGAGGCACGTGAGATGCAGAAACAGGCAAGAAAGGTACAGAAAGAGGGAAGACGAGTGCAGAAAGAGACAACAGGGGTGCCGAAAGAAGCAAGACAGGTGCAAAAAGAAGCATGGAAAGTGCAGAATGAAGCAACAGGGGTGCAGAAGGAGGCAAGAGAACTGCAGAAAGAGGCAAGAGAGTTGCAGAAACAGGCAAAAGAGGTTCAGAAAGAGGGAACAGAGGTGCAGACAGAGGCAAGAGAGGTGCAGAAACAGGTAAAAGGGGTGTAGAAAGAGGCAAGAGGGGTGCAGAAATTTGCAAGAGAGGTGCAGAAAGAAGCAAGTGCAGTGCAAAAGAACCAACAGAGGTGCAAAAGAGGCAAGTGAGGTGCAGAAGGAGGCAAGAGAACTGCAGAAAGAGGCAAGAGAGTTGCAGAACCAAGCAAAAGGGATGCAGAAAGAGGGAACAGGTGGCCAAACTGAGGCAAGAGAGGTGCAGAAAGAGGGAAGAGGGGTGCAGAAAAAGGCAAGAGGGATGCAGAAATTTGGAACAGAGGTGCAGGAAGAAGCCAGAGCAGTGCAGAAAGAACCAATAGAGGTGCAGAAAGAGGCAAGAGGGGTACAGAAAGAGGCAAGTGAAGTACAGAATGAAGCAAAAGAGGTGCAGAAAGAACCAACAGAGGTGGAAAAAGAGGCAAGAGGGGTGCAGAAAGGGGTAGGAGAGGTGCAGAAAGAGGCAAGAGGGGTACAGAAAGAGGCAGGAGGGGTGCAGAAAGAGGAAGAGAACTGCAGAAAGAAGCAACAGAGGTGCTGAAAGAGGCACGAAGGGTACAGAAAGAGACAAGACATGTGAAGAAAGAAGGAACAGAGGTACAGAAAGAGGCAAGAGTGGTGCAGAAAGAGGGAAGAGAGGTGTAGAAAGAGGCAAGAGAGTTGCACAAAGAGGGAAGAGGGGTGCAGAAACAGGCAAAATGGGTGCAGAAAGAAGCAAGCGAGGTGCAGAAAGAGGCAAGAGAGGTGCAGAAAGAGGCAAGAGAGTTACGGAAAGAGGCAAGTGAAGTGCAGAAGGAGGCAAGAGAACTGCAGAGAGAGGCAATATAAGTGCAGAAAGAGGCAAGTGGTGTGCAGAAAGAAGCAACAGAAGTGCAGAAAGAGGGAAGAGGGGTGGAGAGAGAGGCAAGAGGGGTGCAGAAAGAAGCAGGACAGGTGCAGAAAGAAACAAAAGAAGTGCAGAAAGAAGGAACAAGGTGCAGAAAGAGGCAAAAAGGGTGCAGAAAGACGTAAGAGGGGTACAGAAAAGGCAAGAGAGGTGCAGAAAGAGGGAAGAAGGGTGCAGAAAGAGGCAAGAGGGGTACAGAAAGAAGCAAATGAGGTGCATAAAGAGACAACAGACGTGCAGAAAGAGGGAAGAGAGGTGCAGAAAGTAGAAGAGATTTGCAGAAAGAGGCAAGAGAAGTGCAGAAAAAGAAAGAAATGTGCAGAAAGAAGCAACAGAAATGCAGAAAGAGGCAACAGGGGTGCAGAAAGAAGCAAGACAGATGCAGAAGGAAGCATGGAAAGTGTAGAATGAAGCAACAGGGGTGCAGAAAGAGGCAATAGAAGTGCAGAAAGAAGCAACAGAGGTGTAGAAGGAGGCAAGAGAGCTGCAGAAAGAGGCAAGAGAGTTGCGGAAACAAGCAAAAGAGGTACATAAACAGACAACAGGGGTGCAGAAAGAAGCAAGACAGGTGCAGAAAGAAGCATGGAAAGTGCAGAATGAAGCAACAGGGGTGCAGAAAGAGGCAAGAGAAGTGTAGAAAGAAGCAAGTGAGGTGCAGAAAGAGGCAAGAGAGGTGCAGAAAGAGGCAAGAGAGGTGCAGAAACAGGCAAGAGAAGTGCAGAAAGAGGCAAGAGAATTGCTGAAAGAAGCAACAGAGGTGTAGAAAGAAGCAAGAAAAGTGCAGAAAGAGGCACGTGAGATGCAGAAACAGGCAGGAAAGGTACAGAAAGAGGGAAGACGAGTGCAGAAAGAGACAACAGGGGTGCCGAAAGAAGCAAGACAGGTGCACAAAGAAGCATGGAAAGTGCAGAATGAAGCAACAGGGGTGCAGAAAGAGGCAAGAGAAGTGCAGAAAAACGCAACAGAGGTGCAGAAGGAAGCAAGAGAACTGCAGAAAGAGGCACGAGAGTTGCAGAAACAGGCAAAAGAGGTTCAGAAAGAGGGAACAGAGGTGCAGACAGAGGCAAGAGAGGTGCAGAAACAGGTAAAAGGGGTGTAGAAAGAGGCAAGAGGGGTGCAGAAATTTGCAAGAGAGGTGCAGAAAGAAGCAAGTGCAGTGCAAAAGAACCAACAGAGGTGCAAAAGAGGTAAGTGAGGTGCAGAAGGAGGCAAGAGAACTGCAGAAAGAGGCAAGAGAGTTGCAGAACCAGGCAAAAGGGATGCAGAAAGAGGGAACAGGTGGCCAGACTGAGGCAAGAGAGGTGCAGAAAGAGGGAAGAGGGGTGCAGAAAAAGGCAAGAGGGATGCAGAAATTTGGAACAGAGGTGCAGAAAGAAGCAAGAGCAGTGCAGAAAGAACCAATAGAGGTGCAGAAAGAGGTAAGAGGGGTACAGAAAGAGGCAAGTGAAGTACAGAACGAAGCAAAAGAGGTGCAGAAAGAACCAACAGAGGTGGAAAAAGAGGCAAGAGGGGGGCGGAAAGGGGTAGGAGAGGTGCAGAAAGAGGCAAGATGGGTACAGAAAGAGGCAGGAGGGGTGCAGAAAGAGGAAGAGAACTGCAGAAAGAAGCAACAGAGGTGCTGAAAGAGGCACGAAGGGTACAGAAAGAGACAAGACAGGTGAAGAAAGAAGGAACAGAGGTACAGAAAGAGGCAAGAGTGGTGCAGAAAGAGGGAAGAGGGGTGCAGAAACAGACAAAAGGGATGCAGAAAGAAGCAAGCGAGGTGCAGAAAGAGGCAAGAGAGGTGCAGAAAGAGGCAAGAGAGTTACAGAAAGAGGCAAGTGAAGTGCAGAAGGAGGCAAGAGAACTGCAGAAAGAGGCAATATAAGTGCAGAAAGAGGCAAGTGGGGTGCAGAAAGAAGCAACAGAAGTGCAGAAAGAGGGAAGAGGGGTGGAGATAGAGGCAAGAGGGGTGCAGAAAGAAGCAGGACAGGTGCAGAAAGAAACAAAAGAAGTGCAGAAAGAAGGAACAGAGGTGCAGAAAGAGGCAAAAAGGGTGCAGAAAGACGTAAGAGGGGTACAGAAAAAGGCAAGAGAGGTGCAGAAAGAGGGAAGAAGGGTGCAGAAAGAGGCAAGAGGAGGTACAGAAAGAAGCAAATGAGGTGCAGAAAGAGGCAACAGACGTGCAGAAAGAGGGAAGAGAGGTGCAGAAAGTACAGGAGATTTGCAGAAAGAGGCAAGAGAAGTGCAGAAAAAGAAAGAAATGTGCAGAAAGAAGCAACAGAAATGCAGAAAGAGACAAGAGAGGCGCAGAAGGAAGCAAGAGTGGCTTGCACACCATTAGTACCAATTTAACACCCACAATTAGCAATAAGTAACAGGTGACCATTCTAGGTTTGCAAAGGGCCTTCCACCACGCTGTCCTCAGGACCCAAGAGGACCTCATCGCTCCACCAGCAGTGCGCCAAGAGGCATGTTTGCAGAGTGGTGCAAAAAGGGGCGTGGCCTAGGACCACCTCTCTGCAATCCAGCTGTGTGGCACTTACTGGCGGTACCTGGTGGGCTATTTGGCCCCCAGGGACCCTCAGTATTCAAGGGGACTTAATTCCCCAACTTAGAACGCGCCAGGGGGCGTGTTTGCAGAGTGGTGCAGGGAGGGAGCGGGGCCTCCGGCAAGATGACAGCTTTTTTTATATATATATTTTTAGAAGGGAGGCTGTGTGGCCCCCCTTATTTTAGTATTTTTGGGGCCATTGGGACCCCATCCACCAGGGCCTGACCCTTTTAAAAAAAAAAAAATTAAAAACGGGAAGGGCCGATTTTGGCCCCGGGGACCCCAGCCCCTGGGGCATGGCCTCCTTTTTTAAAATATATTTATAGGGAAGGGGGGCCCCCCCTTCCCTGGGCCACTTTTGGCCCCGGGAACCCCATCCCCGGGGCATGGCCTCTTTTTAAAAAAAATATTTATAGGGAAGGGGGAGCCACATGGCCCCCCTTTCCTGGGCCACAATTGGCCTCAGGGACCCCATCCCCCGGGGCTTGGCCATTTTTTAAATTATTTTTATTTGAGGACGGAGGCAGTGCGGCCCCCCTCCCCAGGCCAACTTCGGGTGTGGGCACCCCGGGACATTGCAGGAGCCGGCCCTGGGGGGTGGCAGTCCCCAGGGCCATCTAGGGCTCCAGGAGGGGGGCCGCAGGGCCCCCCTCACTTTGAGTGCAAAGCCCCAGGGAGGTGGTGGTCCCCGGGGCTTTTGGGGGGCCCATGAGGCCCCCCTCATTAATAACGGATCCCCTGAGAAGGTGGTGGTCCCTGGGGCTTGGGGGGACCCACAAGGCCCCCTCCTCATTAATGAAAGAAGCCCTGGGGAGGTGGTGGTCCCTGGGGCTTGGGGGGGCCCGGGAGGCCCCCCTCATTAATGAAAGAAGCCCCAGGGAAGTGGTGGTCCCCGGGGCTTGGGGGGGGCCATGAGGCCCCCCTCATTAATCAAGGAAGCCCCGGGGAGGTGGTGGTCTCAAGGGCCCGCGAGGCCCCCCATCTCAATTATAATAATGCCCCGGGGAGGTGGTGGTCCCTGGGGCAGCGTGGGGGGGTTGGAACCCCCCATGCATCTATTGTTCAAGCCCCGGGGGAGGTGGCGGTCCCGGGGCTGCGGGGGGCACGATACAATTAACTAAGCACCGGGGAGGTGGCGGTCCCCGGGGCCCCTGCTAATTAATTAGGCATTGCCCCGGGACCTGGCCCACCCAGGGGCTTATAGAAAATGAAGCACGGAAGCCTGTGCTTCGTTTTTTTAAATTTTTTCGGCTGGATTTGCGCACCCATCGTGAATTCGCCCGTTTAAAAAAAAAATGCCTGTTTTGGGCCTGGGGGTCCTTGTGGGACCCCCTGAGCAGGCCGGGGGGGGGTCAGGGTGTTTCTACCCTGCCCCCTTTTCTTGTTTTTTATCTTTGTTTTACATTTTTCTTGTGACTCAGTTACCGAGTCACAAGATGGCTGCCAACACTTCCTGGTTTGGAGTGTTGGCAGCCAATCAGAATCAAGCTCTTGCTCTGGAGGGTTCGTGAATCCTCCTCGGTGCTCAGAAATATAAATTTTTATTTTTTTAATTTCTCAGGAACTACTGAACGGATTTACACCATTTAAAAAAAAAAGGGCGCTTTCTGAACCAAGAGCTACCTTTTTGCCAAATTTGGTGTAATTCCTTTCAGTAGTTCGGGCTGTAGCCAGCTCCAAAATTTCCTACGGAAATTAACATGGAGAAAACGTGTTTTGGGACCCCCCTTTTTTCTCGGCCCCCGCTAGACGAATCACCCCCAAACTTTCCAGACAGGAGCTGACCTGAGTGAACCATTAGTTGTGAAAGTTTTGCGAAGATTCATCAAACAGCGCCAAAGATATTGGCAAAAGAAAAAACACTTTTTGAATAGAAACAAGGTCCTAACTATAACTACCTACTGGCGACCGCCAGTAGGTAATATATGTTTCCATTATGTATGTAATATTCATGTTTTCAGGTACTTTTGGCATTCCAGAGGGTCCCACGTCTCTGAATCCTCAATGTAGATTGGCGAGGTCAACAGTAATATACGTGAAAGAATGAGGATTTCTGGAGGGGGCGTAGAGCCCATCTTGAAGTAGGAAGCACAGGCCCTAAAGACTTTAATTACTGGTGTGCAGTGCAGAGGTCTTAAACTTTATTTGCTTGTATGTCTTAAGTGGAGAGCAGTGAGCAGGGAAACTTGTTCTTATCTATCAATCCTAATAGCAGCTCAGCTAGGTATTTTAAGTGTGCTGTATTCTGCCTGGATAGTATCTACACATGTCTAAATACAGAGCATTGCCATACATCAGTTGCATTAAATTTGACTCATTAGCAGCTAAGCTATGTTGGTTGGCAGGAAGGAAAAATAGGCTCTTTTCAGAACCTCCAAGAGGCAAATTCAAACATAGCTACTGCTCGGAGTAGATCCATAAGCAAAGATTGAGAAGGAAACCAAATTCCTTCACCACCAGGCAAATTAAGGGCAAAGGTCCACACAGCATAGAGACAGCGTTAGGCCCCAGAGGTTTTGCTGTTTCCTAACACAAAAATGTCTGCAATATCAACATGCTCAGAATGTGGGCGGTAAAACTGCAATGCCTTGTAAAAGAAAAAAAATCATAGACAGCTTGAAAATGAACCAATTACTTGCTGGTAATCTTTATTACACCAATTAGGAGTCCAACTTGTACCAGTCCACTGTTCTCCCTCCCGTATTGCACCTCCAAAAGGGGGAGGGTTGGTCGAGGTGCCCCTTATAATGAGTGAATAGTGGATTTTGAAGACATACACACAAAGCATACAGGTTATTTAAAAAAAAAAGAATAGCGTGTTAAGAAAAATAAGTTGGCGGAGGCGGTGCTCCTCAATACATTAGGCCTGGGACATGGAGGCCTTTATGAGGGTGTAATGGAGAACAATTGTTTAGTAGCGTCAGGGATCTCTGAATGATGGTGCAAATCATTTAATGTGCAAGAAGATAATATTGGCTTTCAAAAGATCTACTTTTTACTTTTGAGAGTAAAGTACTGATCAATGCTTCAAGCCCAACAGTTTACGTAAGTGAGATTGTGCATCCCAAATTGCTCTCTTTAAAATAAATATTTCAAAACATATAATTATAATTTGTGTGCCACGGATGGAAATTGTTTACAGCGTTCTGCAAACAGATGAATGTCAAAGAAAGAAGCCTCGGGCAGATGTTGTCTAGCCAATTTTACACCAGTCGACTTTCTTATTCTGATTACAGCAGCCTAATTATACATCTTGAAAATCCATGTGAATGATTTTTCATAATTAATTTTCAAAGAAGGATTCTGGATATAACGATGAACAAATATCACACCAGTATTGTGTAAGGAAAATCAACAGTATGTCGCATTCGAACCTGTTCCCTTCCTCATAACAAGCAGCCGTTTAACGCTCTTGCGCTGCAAGGGTTAATAGTGAGATTTCATAACTGGCGTACTTCAGAGAGCTCGCCTCGGCGAGGGTGCCCTGCGTGGTCTGCATCACTGGTTAAGCCTCGTTCTTACCCGGGCTGCTGCCGCTCACAAGTGCTCCAGTACAAAGGACCGTGCAGCGCTGCCAGACGGCGCTCAGCACCAAACTGAAGCCAAAGCCTATTAGCTGGTCAGCGTTAATCCGCATCGCCTAGGCTAACACGGGATCACAGAGAATGAGCAGAAATGGAGGACGCCAAAGACGCGCGCTCACGGGTTGCTCGGCTCGGTGACCCTCGGATTCGTGTGCAGCTAGTGACGTATCAAGAGTGCCAAATGCACCAATACAACCACGGGAAGTGGACCCGCCATGCCCATGTTGATGTGGTAAAACGCAGACCCTATTGGGGTGTCGAAGGCTCCTCAGGCACCCGGACCCTGGTGCCGTTGCACCTGTTGCACTGACAGCATGTACCCACTGACAGGACAGAACCTGCACGTGCATTTCCGCAGGGCACACCTTAAAGCTGAAGAGAGGAACGTAATAGTCTGCACGTGATAGTGTAGGGACTGGAGCACTCCTCTTGAATGCACGGGCGCAGAACCAGGGGCTCATAGCTATCAATTGTGCAGCTGGGGCAACAGCACCGGGGCACAGAGGCAGTAGGCGCCCACAGTATTTATCACTGAACTAGACGATAGGCCCTTTCCTTCTATACATTAGTCTTCTGGCATCCTTGCAGCACCACTGGACAGAGCGGATATTTTAGGCAAAGCAATGCGATGGTTTTTTTTGCAAAGTGGCCATTATTTGTGACAATAAAGGGGCTGCCCCAACCTACACCTGTGCTTCCCTGCCACGTTGGGGGGGAGGGGGGCATCCTCCACCCGATTGGTGCGGGTGGTGGGAATGGGAACAGCAGGTCTTAGGCTCGGCTCATCAGTCCCAGGCCAGCGCTCCCCACGCAGAACTCCCAGCGTGCTGTGTGCGCCATCCCACGCTTTAGTACTCAGGCGGGAAGAGCAGAACCCGATTGTATGTAGGGATGCTGAAATGTTATCAGCTTGGCACCCCAGAGCCTCTCCTTAGCTCAACATGGACCTTTCTTATTTGAATTTGAAAGTTCTCATCTTGGATGTCCCTCGCATAACCCATACACCGTCTCTTATTAGCAGATAGATCTCTACCCGGCTGGCCCTCAACCCTACCGTGAACTGCCACTTTCTGGCCTGGGAGCCCCCCAGCACGGAATGTATAAACACCCCTGCCATTCGGACCTGCCAGTTGTTAATGGATACACTTGCTTAATATTGTGGATTTTTATATCCGATTTCTGCTGAAAAAAACCTCAAACAAGCCAGCCAAGCTGCTGCTCTGTGCCCCGCTGCCGAAGACCACTTTAAAGTTAAAGCCATGCCCGCGTGCTCTGATATCCCTAAAATCAATAGGTATGTATGTGTCAGGTGTGCGTGATGAAGCCCGTGCCCTAACATCCTCCCACAAACACACTCTGCAAGGACCAAGGGGGTATGTGTAATCACAGTAGTACCCAAGCTCCGTGCTATGCTTTATTTACCTTTCATCCAGTCCACCACTTGGCTCGCAGACCATTTACTGACAGGTTCCATAATCAAACCATCTCGAAAAGTCGGAGGCGCTCTCCAGGCAAGAGCAGCCAGCGATAACCACAGCCCAACTCGGTGTTCTGTTCCTTGGGTCCCGTGTATTCTTTCGCCTTTCTACACTGCCCCAAAAAAGAGACACCAGGTGCCCTGGGGGTGTAGAGTGCTGTCTGCAGCGTCCACCCCGCTTTTTCCACCAAACAGGCACTGACTGACGCCGGGCGGTTGCAGGAGCTGTCCTGTCGGCTTCTGCTGTAACGTTCACTTCATCCCCAGGAGTTGGAAGAGATTCTCTGGTGATTTACGCCAGTAGTGGTCCTCAGAGGGGTCGCCGTGCCCCTCTATCTTCGAGGTAGCTGCTGGTGTTGTTTGAGGCACGTCGTGCGGGTCCTCTCCGTTCGCCACCTCCTCAGCTCCCACGCACAGCCTGCGCTGCTCTCCTACTCCCAGCAGCACAACCACAAGCTACCAACAGCGGGGTGGCCGCGTGCCCCCGCATACAATTAACTAAGCCCCGGGGAGGTGGCGGTCCCCGGGGCTGCGGGGGCTCCCTTGGGCCCCCGCTAATTAATTAGGCATTGCCCCCGGGACCTGGCCCACCCGGGGGCTTATAGAAAACGAAGCGAAAGAGCCCGCGCTTCATTTTTTAAAAAAAAAATTCGGCCGGATTCGCGCACCCAGCGTGAATTCGGCCGTTGTTTTTTTTTAAAAAGGCTTTTGGCCCTGGGGGTCCTTGTGGGACCCCTGAGCGGGCCTAGGGGTCAGGGTATTTCTACCCTGCCCCTTTTCTTCATTTTCACTTTTTTCCCCCCTTTTTCTTGTGACTCTGTTACTTCCTGGTTTGGAGTGTTGGCAGCCAATCAGAGTGAAGCTCGTGCTCGGGAGGAGTCACGACTCCTCCTCGGTGCTCAGATATCGATATTTTTATTTCTTGAATTTCTCAGCAACTACTGAACGGCTTTACACCATTAAAAAAAAGAGTGCTTTCTGAACCAAGAGCTACCTTTTTGCCAAATTTGGTGTAATTCCGTTTAGCAGTTCGGGCTGTAGCTGTGTCTAAAGTTTCCTATGGAAATTAACATGGGGAAAACGCGTTTTGGGACCCCCATTTTTTCTCGGCCCCCGCTTGACGAATCACCCCGAACCTTTCAAGACAGGTGCTGACCGGAGCGGGCCATTAGTTTTGAAAATTTCGCGAAGATTCGTCAAACGGCGCCAAAGATATTGGCAAAAGAAAAAACGTTTTTTGAGTAGAAACAAGGTCCTAACTATAACTACCTACTGGCGACCGCCAGTAGGTAATTACCTACTGGCGGTCGCCAGTAGGTAGTTATAGTTAGGACCTATTGTCCATAGGAAATTCGTAACATTCTTTTCCCAATAACTTTGGCGCCGGTTGACGAATCTTTGCGAAATTTTCAAAACTTATGGCCCGCTCTGGTCAGCTCCTATCTTGAAAGGTTCGGGGTGATTCGTCAAGCGGAGGCCGAGAAAAAATGGGGGTCCCAAAACGCGTTTTCCCCATGTTAATTTCCATAGGAAACTTTAGACACGGCTACAGCACGAACTGCTAAACGGAATTACACCAAATTTGGCAAAAAGGTAGCTCTTGGTTCAGAAAGCACTCTTTTTTTTAATGGTGTAAAGCTGTTCAGTAGTTGCTGAGAAAGTTTCGGGGTGATTCGGCAAGCGGGGGCGGAGAAAAAAGGGGGGTCCCAAAACGTGTTTTCTCCATGTTAATTCCCATAGGAAACTTTAGACACGGCTACAGCTCGAACTGCTGAACGGAATTACACTAAATTTGGCAAAAAGGTAGTGCTTGGTTCAGAAAGCGCCCTTTTTTAAATGGTGTAAATCCGTTCAGTAATTCCAGAGAAATTCAAAAATAAGAGTCAAAAATCAATTTCCCATAGGAAACTTTATGCAAGGCTACAGTCGAAACTACTGAACGGATTTACCCCAAATTTGGCAAAAAGGTAGTGCTTGGCTCAGAAAGCGACCTTTTTAAAAATGGTGTAAATCCGTTCAGTAGTTGCTGAGAAAAACAAAAATAAATGTTTCAATATTTAGAGGCACGGAGGTTCCGCGGACCCTCCCGACCACGAGCTTCATGCTAATTGGCTGTCAACACTCCAAACCAGGAAGTGTTGGCAGCCATCTTGTGCCTCGGTAGAATCGAGGCACAAGAAAACAGAAAAACTAAGGCGCAAAACAAGAAAAGGGGCAGGGTAGAAACACCCTGACCCCTAGGCCTGCTCAGTGGGTCCCACAAGGACCCCCAGGGCCCAAAAAAGCATTTTATTTTTAAAGAAAAAAAACCCCGCGAGATGTGCGGAGGATCCGCGGATCCGGCAGCGAAAATAAAAAAAACGAAGCGCGGGCTCCCGCGCTTCATTATTAATTAGCCCCCGGGTGGGCCAAGTCCCGGGGGCATGCCCAAAATAGAAACATATTTGAAATATCATTGCGGGGGCCCAGGGGGACCCCCGCAGCCCCGGGGACCGCCACCCCCGGGGCTTTCTATAAATATTTGCGGGGCAAACAGCCCCCCCCGCAGGCCCCGGCGGATGGGGTCCCCGGGGCCGTATTTGGCCTGAGGAGGGGGGCCACGTGGCCCCCCTCCCCCCAGAAAACAAAAAGGATGGCCAGGCCTCGGGGGATGGGGTCCCCGGGGCAAGGATTAGCCTGGGAGGGGGGCCACGCAGCCCACCTCCCCCAAAAAATAATAAAAAACAACGAGGCAGAGCCCCGGGGCTAAAAGAAGCCTCAGGAGGGGGGCCACGCAGCCACCCTCCTTTGTAAATATTTTTTTTTTTTTAAATAAAGTGCCCATGCCCCGCGGGATGGGGTCCCCGGGGCCGAAAATGGCCTCGGGAGGGGGGCCCACGCGGCCCCCTTCCCGATTTAAAAAAAAAAAAAATGGGGTCAGGCCCTGGGGGATGGGGTCCCCAGGGCCCAAAAAACAGGAAAGGAAGGGGGGCCACACAGCCCCCCTTCTATAAAAGAAAAAAAAAGCCGGCATCGCACTGGAGGCCCCGCCCCCTCCCACCAACACTATGCAAACGCGCCCTGTGGCGCGTTTTAAGCTTAGGAATTAATTCCCCTACAATCCTGAGGGTCCCTGGGGGCTAACTAGCCCACCAGGTACCTCCAGTTAGCGCCACAGGGTTGCGTTGCAGAGAGGTGGTCTGAGGGCACGCCCCTTTTTACACCTCTCTGCAATGCAGCTCCCTGGCGCATACTGGAGGTACCTGGTGGGCTAGTTGGCCCCCAGGAACCTTCAGGATTGAAGAGGAATTAATTCCCCGAATTAAAACGCACCACAGGGCGTGCTTGCACACGTCACCTCAGGCCCCTTCCTTCCTTCACTACTGTGCAAACGCACCTCCTGGCGAGTTGTAAGTTGGGGAATTAATTCCCCTTGAATACTGAGGGTCCCTGGGGGCCAACTAGCCCACCAGGTACCTTCAGTATGCGCCAGGGAGCTGCGTTGCAGAGAGGTGTTCAAAGGCCACGCCCCTTTTTACACCTCTCTGCAACGCAGCTCTGTGGCGCTTACTGGAGGTACCTGGTGAGCTAGTTGGTCCCCAGGGACCCTCAGGATTCAAGGGGACTTTATCCCCCAACTCAAAATGTGCCACAGGGTGCGTTTGCACAGTGGTGAAGGGAGGGGGCGGGCCTGAGGTGACATGTGTGCAAACACACCCTGTGGTGCGTTTAAAGTTGGGGAATTAATTCCTCTTCAATCCTGAGGGTCCCTGGGGGCCAACTAGCCCACCACTTACCTCCAGTAAGCGCCACTGCGCTGCGTTGCAGAGAGGTGGCCCAGGCCATGCCCCTTTTACACCACTCTGCAACGCAGATCTGTGGCGCTTACTAGAGGTAAGTGGTGGGCTAGTTGGCCCCCAGGGACCCTCAGGACTCAAGGGGACTTAATCCCCCAATTTACAACGCACCAGGGGGTGCGTTTGCGCAGTGGTGCAGGGAGGGGCGTGGCCTGATGTCACAAGTGTGCAAACGCGCCCTGTGGCGTGTTTTAAGTTGGGGAATTAAGTCCCTTGAATCCTGAGGGTCCCTGGGTGCAACTAACCCACCAGGTACGTCCAGTAAGTGCCACAGAGTTGCATTGCAGAGAGGTGTAAAATGGGGCATGGCCTTGGACCACCTCTCTGCAACGCAGCTCTGTGGTGCTTACTGGAGGTACATTGTGGGCTAGTTGGAGCCAGGGACTCTCAGGATTCAAGGGGACTTAATCCCCCAACTTAAAACATGCCACAGGGCGCCTTTGCACAGTGGTAAAGGGAGGGGGCGGGGCCTGAGGTGACATGTGTGCAAACACGCCCTGTGGCACGTTTAAAGCCCTTTAATCCTGAGGGCCAACTAGGCCACCAGGTACCTCCAGTAAGCGCCAGAGGCCTGCGTTGCAGAGAGGTGGTCCAGGCCATGCCCCTTTTACACCTCTCTGCAACGCAGCTCTGTGGCGCTTACTGGAGATACCTGGTGGGCTAGTTGGACCCCAGGGACCCTCAGGATTCAAGGGGACTTAATCCCCCAACTTAAAACGTGCCATGGGCGTGTTTGCACAGTGGTGAAGGGAGGGCGGGGCCTGAGGTGATGTGTGCAAACACGCCCTGTGGCGCGTTTTCAGTTGGGGAATTAATTCCCCTTCCATCCTGAGGGCCCCTGGGGCCAACTAGCCCACCAGGTGCTTCCAGTAAGCGCCACAGAGCTGCGTTGCAGAGAGGTGGTCCAGGCCATGCCCCTTTTACACCTCTCTGCAACGCAGCTCTGTGGCGCTTACTGAAGGTACCTGGTTGGCTAGTTGGACCCCAGGGACTGGCAGGATTCAAGGGAGTTAATCTCCCAACTTAAAACGGCCACAGGGCGTGTTTGCACACATGTCACCTCAGGCCCCCTCCCTTCACCACTGTGCAAACGCGCCCGTAGCGCGTTTTAAGAGGTAGTTTTAATCCCCCTGCCCTATTATGTACTAGGGACTTACAGAGGAGGTCATGCTAATCACAGGGGTACCCCAACGCATAGTGTTCCCTAGTGTATGTAGGTGTTTTCACTGTATTCTAAGTGTCTTTTAGCATAGCACTGGCTCTAGGCCTGGTTAGTCAGAGTCAGTTACCACCAGTACCCGTCTGAAAAAGTTGTGGGCACAGGATGATTTTGGAACAAGGCCTCTGTCTGCTCCTCTGTTGGTTCTTTCTGCACATGTCTTGCTTCTTCCTGCACTTTTCTTCGTCTTTGTGGACTTCTGTTGCTTCTTTCTGCATTTCTTTTGCTTCTTTCTGTGCGTTTTTCTTCTTTCTTCACATGTCCTACCTCTGTAGGCATAGTTAGAAACTAGCATTTGAAAAACCTTTGAAATTCACTGAAAAAACCATAGGTTTCAGGCACGTTATAGTTAGAAATTAGCATTTAAAAAACCTTTGAAATTCACTGAAAAACCATAGGTTTCAGGCATGTTATAGTTAGAAATTAGCATTTAAAAAACCTTAGAAATTGACTGAAAAAACCATAGGTTTTAGGGAAAGTTATAGTTAGTTGGACATTGCACTCGTACAATCAGTGATGTCATTTGAGATGTCATCAGTGATGTCACTGACCATGTCATGAGTGATGTAATATGTGACGTCATCAGCAGTGCATTGCGGGGCGCGAGTTATAGTTAGCTGAACTAACTATAACGGGGAATTTCACGGGTTTTGTACGAGTGCAATGTCCAACTAACTATAACTTTCCCTAAAACCTATGGTTTTTTCAGTGAATTTCTAAGGTTTTTAAATGCTAATTTCTAACTATAACGTGCCTGAAACCTATGGTTTTTTCAGTGAATATATATATGTATAATCACATACATTTGCTTTCACATAGATTGGTGCTCCTACATTTTGTTGTTCACAGGCGTTAGTCCTCACGTAGATTGGTGCTCACATGTTTGCACTCATATAGATTGGTGCTCACAATGGTTGTTTTACACTTATGTTGGTATTCACGTTGATTGATGCTCACATACAGTGGTGCACCTACATATTGATGCTCACATTGGTTAGTGCTCATATATTCATGGGGTACACATCGAAATAAACTAATTAATTAATGGTGCTTATACTTTTGTGCTCAAATAGACTTGTGCTCCCATATGTTGGTGCTTACATGGATCACAAATATGTGATACCAGTATTGTGCTCACAAGGACTGGTGCTCTCATATGTTAGAGAGTCAGGTTTTTAAGCTCAAAGCAGCTGCGATCGCGTGGTTGGCAGTGCTTAGTTGCAGCTGTGTGGATTTGTAGCCTGTGGTGACTACAGTATGGATTAAAGCAGGGGCGCTGCACTTTCTAAGACATGACTTGAGAATGTGAACCGTTCCAAGCCAGGGTGGGATCTAGGGGAATACCTCAGTTCATTTAAGAACTAGCGTTTTTTCTTTGTTGATGCACCATATTGTATAAACAAACACATTGCATTAAGCTACTTTTGTAACCTGTTTTTATTTCTCTTTTTTCATCAAATAGATAATTCTATTTCCCTCCTTCCCTACTTTTGCTATAGACTAACTGAATCGGGTGTGGCTTGAAAAAGCTCTGCCTCTTAGACAACACATGCCAGCGCCTTGAGACCCTCGCGGGTATGTAGTGCGCTTTATAAGTGACATGATTGATTGATTGATTGTTACTTGCGAGACATTTTGTTTTCTTACGGGGCTTCGAGCCCGCCCATTGTTTACCACTGGTTGGCTCAATTGTCACTCTCATTGACTTGCTTTTCTTTGGTCAGCAAGTGGCAGCTTCACTTTCTCTTCATGTGTTTGTCCCTCCTCTGGAGCATGGCACATGCTCTGCTTCCTTGACCAGTGCATGTCCATTCTTTGCTCCCGCTATCATCTTTGGAGGTACTTTTTTTGCATTTTACAGAGCTCCATAAGAGAGTATGTGTTTGCAGGCCGTCTCCCCTATGTCCTGAACCACGTTGTTACTTGCCCAGTCATCGTTGCTTGCTCCTCCCGCTGCCCTCCCATGCAGCATTGTATTGCTTGACCCGACCCCCACGCCACCCTCTCATGTTGTTGCTTGTCCCATCTCTCATCCCTCCCACATTGTGTTCCTTGCCTTTGCCACCATCCCCGTCCTGTGCTGTGTTGCTTGCCCCGTCCCCACACCCCCTCCTGTGTTGTGTTGCTTGCACTGCCCTCAAGCTAGATAAAAAACTAGAATATGGCAAGTGCTGGCTGAGTCATGGTGCTTTTTTTCCACCTTTTAGTCATGCTGAACAGCAGCCGCGCTGCTGCAGAACATGGCTAAAAGACATTGACAAAGACCATAGCTCTCACATAGGTAAGACCCATTTGCTTTGCCTATGCTTCTTTCAGGTTTATCTTCGTTGGATTTTTTGTTATTTGAAGCTACCTTGGGACCATGACCAGAGTAGTCCGTGCCTGTGTGGGAGAAAGAGACTGCACTCTAAAGTCAAGACACCCTAAAATTTACCTAAATCCAGTCTCCCACATTAGACTAATTTGGAGATGGTGTTAAACCCCAATTTCATGAGGCAATGTGTCCCTGCGTTAAGCTACATCCTAAAGCATCCAAATCAATCAAATACAATTCCATTAAATAATTCCAATTCAAGAATAATTTGTCTCACGCAATAACTGAGTTCTAGATCAATTAAAAGTTAAAGGGGCATATTCTCAAGGAGCTATCGCCTAGTTATCAGCACTTTATCGCAGCCAAAGTCACGCTAAATATACCGCCCCATTCACAAGCTGGTGCTAACAGCCCATAACACCAGTTTTCCTGCAAAAGCACTCGCAAAAAACATCGCCACAGATGACCCCGGCAACTAACGCTAATGAGATGCAGAGTAGGCGTACCCGAGCAAAAACCCGCAACAACACCACACCTCAACATTCTCAACGACCAGCCACATCTGCGATAAGACCACAAAACAGGCGATAAGGTGCGTTAGCAGCAGGAAACTAACACCTGCTCTGACCTGGTGTAAAGTAGGACGACAAGCTGCACCATCAAAGGGAGCCCAGCCCAGAGCCACACAGGAAGAACAACAGATGCCATGGAGCCACTCACCATGCACCCCAGAGCCCCAAGGGGGCAACAACACCCACCGCCACCACCCCCAGGACCGCCACCCCCCCAACGGACCCACCCGGCCCCCCCAGACCACCACAGAGACAGCGCAGACAAATACAGCGGACACACAGGAAATGCACCAGCCCGACAGACCTAACACCAGACAATGCCAATGCCCACTACAGGCCCAAAAGGACAACCATCCTCCACATCCCGAACATCATTGCCCACAGGCTGATGGTACCAACACAGCGGACAACCAACATACCTCCGCAGACAAAGCTGCTGGCTGTGCTGCACCTGTTGGCCCCTGGTATCCTCCCAAACAACAACCGCCCGAGTCGGAGAAGTCTCACAGCCAGCCCTCACCAGCTACGGACCCCAGCACCCATACGTCCCCCACAATGCGCAGGAACAGCTGCAGACCAAGCAAGGACTATACGCCATAGCTGGATCCCCGCACATGTCGGGGGCAATCGACTGCACACTTGTCCAAATTGTGCCCCCTGCCAACCCCGCACACAATACCCCAACAGAAAGCACACGCATCCCATCAATGTGCAGGCAATAGTGGACCACAGGGGACTCCTCACCAATCTCATAGCCAACTACCCAGGCAGTGTGCATGATCCCTTCATCCTCCGACAGTCCAACATCAACCAGCGCTTCCAGGATGGCACCTATGGAAATGCACTGCACGTTGGCAAGTACCAAATGAACACACTACACACCTCAACTCCACAATCATGGAAATCACAACTCAGGCACTGCCCACGTCACAAAATCACATACAACATGCCAAATAACATGCCCCCCACCAGACACGACAGCACAACTTACTGTGGCAACCTTGGTTAGCCATGTACATGAGCCATCAACGGCATGGCACCTCAGCCACACAACACCGGAATGTGGGGAGAGGTGGGAACCAGGCATGTGCGAAGGAGGCAAGTGACCCATGAATGAGAATGTACACAATGCCAAGTGTTGCGGAGATGTGCTGGACAGACTGCAGTATGCAGACCACAGACATAGCCATGTCTACATGCACTGCTGGTGTTTGGAGTGTAGTGGACAGTGGACGCAACCATGTTACCCCAGCCAGTGGGGAAGATCGCAGAAATGTAGCTTGTGACGTCCCCCCCGTAAGCGTGTGCGGAGTGGGCTGGTCAGGAGGACGCCAGGCCAGCGTACGGGTGTGAATAAAAAGCACGTAGCCCTGGGCGTGGTTCTCTTCCGGAATGCCCAACGTGCCTGCCAGGGCAGCGCCTCCCACCCCGCCATGAGGCCTACACCGTCGCCGTGAGCGGTGTGGCCTGCGATCCTGTGCGCCTGCTGCACCCCGGGCCGCTGGTCCCCGAACCCATCATGCCCGCCCCTGCGCAGCCAGGCCTCATTGCTCACCTGCCGACACCGGCGTGTGTCGAAGAGGGCCCACCACGTGCCGGCGCAAGCTCCAAGCCCGAAGCCCGCGACCTTGGCAGCGTCCTCAGACCATCACGGCCTCCGCGACACATGCCCGCATTACTTCTTTCTCGTTGACGTACTCCACCGCTGCCTCCGGCCTACACTATGGTCAAGTAGGTCACACATTTGGAACTGAGTCTTGATTATGCAATGGCAGAGTACACACCTTATGGCTGAGTTTATATCACTGTACTCCCTTCGATGTGGTGCCACCAACTCTGTGCATAGCATTCGAACTACACCTGTCTGTGGTCCCTTGCTGACTATTGCCTTCGCCCCACACTGCGGTCGAGTGGGTCACACATCTGGAACGAAGTCTTGATTACACAATGGCCGAGTACACACTTCATGGCTGAGTTTAACTCACTATACTCCCTTCGATGTGGTGACAAAGTATGTGCTGGGCATCCCAACCACACGTGTCTGTGGCCCCTTGATGTCTACGCCTTCGGACTACACTGCGGTCCTGCAGGCCCCACACAAATCCATGCCAGTCCGTACCAGGCAGGACACGGCATAGTCGCTGGCTAAACACCCGCTCAGCTCTGTCACCACTGCCTCGGTCAACCACGAATCATCCCCACATGCCATTTCAACGCCGTGTGTCAGTGTTCCAGGAGGAGCTCGCTGAACAGCGGTTGGCCCACGCTGGCCGCTGCCTCCGGACTACACATCGGTCGAGTAGGGCACACATTGGGAACTCAGTCATGATTCATTTATGGCAGACCTGATATCATTGTACTGGCCTCGTCGCAGACTGCATCCCCTTCCAGCTCCGGGGCCACTAAGTCTGTTCCCCGACAACCATGGACACTTTCTTCTTGAGATTTGTTGGTGACTGAGTCCATGGACTGGGGGTTGTCTTCATCATCATGTCGGTGATACTGACTATGTGGCCAAAACGAGGCTGTAGCATTCCACTCCTCCATTTGCCGCTTCCGGCCGGCTCCTGCCCTCTGCATCATGCCCTGGAGGACACCTTCCACTGTCCCCCGCCAACCTCCGCTACATTCACCTTCGACATCGACATCGAGGAGGACCCGCCCACCTCGCGTGGCCCTAGCTCACTGTACCGCAAGTCACCGTCCCGTGGCGGTGTGCCTGTGCCCGTCGCAGTGCATCCGGGGCCACTAACTCTGTGCAGCTCAAATCATGGCCCCAGTCTGGTGGCATGTTGGATGGCCTCTGGGTCGATGGCCTGGGGGTCATCAACGCCATGTGTCTGTGGCCCTGCGCTGTCCGCTGCCTCCACCCTCAACTGCGGTCCACCTGGGCTCACACATCAAATCGAGTCCTGACCTGCCTGGACGTCGCATCACCGCAGGATGCACGCGCCACCACCGCCAGGACCAACTCCAGACAACAGGTGCCAGAGTCGGAAGTGTCTTACTGCCAGACTTTCAGAGTAGCTCACACCAGTCGTGGGTGCCATCATCAGCTTGATACCCTGCTCAGCTCCTCAGGTGCCACTAACTCAGTGCACCACAAATCAAGGACCATTCTGCTTGCATGTAGGGTGAACACTGTACTCTCTCCGGCAACCACCATGATGCTTCACAGTTCTTTCTGTTATGCTGTTGTTTTATGTTTCTGCTTCAAATGTGATCACTGTTCAAGTTGTTGCCAGCACCAACGACTCCCTGCGGGCTGGCTTACATTCACCCCACACACATCCAGCACATGCGTCACTGTACATGTGACCATGCCAATAAAGGTGTCGAGCGCACGTGCTCGTGGCCAGTTCAACTAACTATCTGAGTGTGTCCGTGTGCTCATGATGTATGCATTAGGGCCCCGGCCCCACAACCTTACGTTGTGCCGTGTGCAGAGGACGCAGCCATATCACCGCAGGCAGAGGGTGGGACATTGCACATGTAGCTTTGTCGTCCCCCACCCAATACGTAGGAGTGAACTTGGCCGGCGTATGCCAGTCCGGCGTGGGGGTGTGGGTGATTATCACGTGGCTCCGGGTGTGGTTCAGTACTGGAAATGTGCAAAGGCATGTGTCTCTGTCGCAGTGTGGGTCTCCGATGGGGTGTGTAGGTGGTCCATGATGGGACTTTGACACCCACGTATGGGATCTAGTTAATCTCCCATGAGGTAGTACCCCACCCGCACATGTTAATGACATTTATAAAGCGCGTCGATTACCCGGAGGTGTCCTGGCGCTAGCTTAATCTTCTGAGGGCCGTAGGCAGAATAAAGAATATCGTGACCGGATTATTGTGAGAAGAGCCATGTTTTTAAGCCCTTTCTGAAGGACAGAAGATCCATGGTGTTTCTTAGATGAAACGGCAAATCATTCCAAGCTTTTGCCGCACAGTGAAGGAAGCTTCTGCCACCCCATTGGTCTTTTTTTACACGCGGCACTACGACCAGCTTGGCCCCCTTTGATCGTAGTGTTCTTTCCGGAGTATACCATTGGAGTCGCCGTTTTAAATACTCCGGCCCTGTGCCCTGGAGTACTTTAAAAACCATGCATAGAGCCTTAAAGCGTACTCGACTCCTTACTGGGAGCCAATGCAATTTTTTAATGTCTTTAGATACCGAAGAAAATCTCGATGTTCCTGTGAGCAGTCTAGCTGCTGCATTCTGTAACACTTGTAGCTTGTTCAAGGATCTCTGCTGAGCATTTAGGTAAAGACTATTGCAATAGTCCAGTCTCGCCATCACAAGAACCGTGACCACTGTTTGCCTACTTTCCAGGGGCAAAAATGGCAATATTTTCCTAAGCATTCTCATAACAAACATTGTTTTTGATGCCACTGCATTTACTTGGGGCCCGAAGGTGAGTCTCTCGTCCACTATTACACCCAGGTTTTTTATCTTATTTGTGGGAACGGGGAGAGTGCCCATCGAGTCCGGCCACCACTTGGGTGTCCAAAAGTTGGCATTGTTCCCGAAAAATATAACCTCGGTTTTGCCCGAGTTGAGTTTTAGGCAGTTCTATGCCATCCAATTTCCCACTGACAGCATGCAGTCCTGTTCGGCCAGCCCCTTCTGGCAGTCTGACAGCTGGCCTTGTAATGGGATGTGTGCTTAGGTGGGCTGCTGTGAGCCAGCCGGGGTGGTGGGTGCGTCCAGCTGTGTTGTCCGTGCAGGGGGTGGTGTGTCCTCGGTGCAGCGGGCTGCCCTGCTCCTGGAGCTCTATTGCCTGAGATGTCCATGGACTGTTGTAGGGCGTCGGTGTCGGAAGTGTGGAGGTCCTCTTCAGCATCACTGATGGGTTGTCTGGTCTGCTCTGCTGGAGGTGTTGTTTGTCCCTCTGCAATGTGAAGGGGAGATGCTTGTTGACATTGTGTTGGCATGTATGTTGACGCATTGTTCGGGTTTACATACAGACTGCATGACAATGTACATTGTGACTGTTTTGGATTGGCAGACTATTTGATGCGGGATAGTGGACAATTGGACTACATGACGTAGGTGATGTTGTACACGTACATTTTCATCTCACAGTTTCCAGCTATGTCAGATGTGATTGGCCATTTTCTACGCACAGGCGGAGCCAGTTGTGTCCTCTGTTCTGCAGTGTAAGTGTTGCACTGTGTCCCACATTGCCGTCCATGTGGATGTGCTGTCATTGCTATGTGTGTGTGCTGCATTGTGTGAGAGTCGCACCTGCTGCTGTGATTTTGCTGCCCCTTATCCCTTAGAGGCGGTGTGCCTTTGGCTTTTGTGCTTTTGAGGTGCTGTGTTGTTGGCGACTGGGGTCATTTGTGCTCCTGGACGGATTTTGTTCTCTTGTTCATTGTTTGTCTGCAGATGTATTATTGACGTCAGTGGTTGTTTGTGCACGTGGATGTGTCAGGGTGTGACCTGCTCCTTCTGGATGTAGTCCACACTCAGCCACCTCAGTCTCGTTGCGTGCACAGTGTCATGGTGATTGTACTCCGGCCATGCTGCTCGTCATGTGGCGTCACTTGCATTGTCAGTGTGGCTCTCGCATACGCATCTTTGCGGTGTTTCGCACTGGTGCATGTGTGTGTAGTGGAATTGGTGTTGAGTGGGGTGGGACCCCTTCGGGCACATGGTGGACGGGGGCCTACTTGGTGTTTGTATGTGTGCTGCAGTGTGCCACGGGGATCAGGGACATGACCCAGGGTCGTTGTGGGTGTGCGGTGTGCTACACGTCGTTGTGCATGTGTGCCATTGTGCCAGTCCCTGTTAGTTACTCACCCTGTTGATGTTTTGTCAAGTCATGTCGAGCAGTGTCCGGACTCCCGACTCCTTGCACCGTCTCCACACTGATGACTGTGTCAGCCATTTGCTCCAGCTCCTCCTGTGGCGCAGGACTCCCACCTCCATTCGCCGTTGCTGCCTTCCGGGTGGCAACGGGTTTCTGCTTGGTTTGGCTTTTGACTTCGTGCCAGCGCATCTTGGCCTCCTCGGCAGTCCGACTGCATTCACGATGGAATGCCATTTTTCTGTCTGTGCGCCAATGACACGGTGGTGGAGACGGACAGTTGTTGTTAGTGCTCTGTCACCTCCGTGATGACGATCGGGTTGTCATGCGGACTGTACCCCGTCTTCCTCTTCCTCTTCTCCTTGGCCTTCCCCGACCCAGAGGTTCCTTGCTGGTGGTCTGTGGGGCTTGTGGGGTTCGCGTTGACCTGGGCACTCGTTCCGGGTGCATCCATGTTGCTACGCATGTTATTTTGTTTATGGTGTGTTTTTCTTGTTTGGCTTTTCTGGTGCATTTTCCCGCCAAGTGCGTGGGAATTGCAGGCCTGTCGCTGGTTGTCGCTGGTCTTTTTTTCGAGGTTGGCCTCATCGCAACTTTATTCGCGTTTCGCATTTTTTGGGCGTCGCGTTGTTTTTTACGCGGTCATTTGGTGCGTTGTCGTGGGACTATCACATGGTGCCGCCAGGTGGAGAATGCTACGTTAACACAGCATTGTTTTCCCGCGATGGACTGCGATGTGAGAAGTTGCGTTAAGCTAAACTTGCGGTGATTATCACACGTTCTTGAGAATATGCCCCAAAGTGTTTTTATTGCAAAATTCAAAAATACACACTACTGAGTCAATGCCATGAATGCTCTCAAAGGCAAACTTATACAGAGTCTGTAAAAAACAAAAAATATTCCAAGTCTCAATGGGTAGCAAAATCAGAAAGAAATGGTCAGCATCCCTAGTAGAATAGGAAAGTCTTAAAAACAAATCTCTGGCTCACCCCCAAAATCAAGTTTTTTTTTATACACAATTCCTGCATAGGAAATAAGACATTTTGCAAAATCATTGTGGTAGGAGCAAATGTATCATTGCTTCAGCAAATCATTGCTCACAGAAAAATAAACGTCATTACCTTAACACCTAAGCGCTATCCCATTTTCTGGCATAATGTTTCAGCAACCTCTAAGCTAATACCACTGATGTTCGAACAAAGATGTTACATTTACAGTGTCATACGAGGAAAGGACGAAAGGTCAGGGCACTAGAAACCTGCACCAGTCAATCTAATATATGGCAATTAAAACAAAGACATGGTGCAATGAGCCGGGAACGTCACCTTCCTACGTCCCCACTAATTGGGAAAACCCAAAACACATGCAACAGAATTGGCTCTGCACTCAAATATTATCATACTTTGCTATTCATCGGAATTTTGTATCCAAAAGTTATAATAGCACATAGAAGTTAACAATTGAAAAAAAATAACATTCGTGTACTGCCTCCCAAATAAATCAAATTTGTCGTCAAATTGCTGAAAACATGTTCTTCCTTTATTCTTTTGTTTATGATTCTTTTTTTAAAACCACAGCATCACATTGATAGCTGACGCGGCGCGTTTCGTCCCCATGGGATTTTTTCAAGGCTTTTATATATCTAGGTATCACACACAGACGCTTCACGTCAAGTTTACTGTGGCAGAAGAAGTACTGATGCTAGATGAATCTTAGCATTTTCCATAGAAGAAGCACAACTATTGTATGTCCGAAGTAGTGTGACACAGGAATAATAATAGACAGTAAATGGGAAAAGTGTGTCCCAAAATCACACGCTGAAGTCCGGTTCAGAAAACGAACACTATTTGAATGAATAGATTTCATTGAAGCAGCAAAAGACATAATAATATGTTGTTAGTTACCTCCGAGCTAGAAAAGTTCACCAGGAGTAGAACAATAACAATGAAGAATGTTCTAGTATATGACAGTTTAACTGTGCTCTGCTGAGACTATCGGAGAGGTTGTGTGCAGGGGGGGGCACTGAATGAGTCATAGAGATGGCTTCCATCTTACTTAAAATGGTGTTTGCACAGAAATGTGGCCTAACTAAAACACATTAAAATATACACTTCTAAGATCATAGGAAATTCACTTAAAAAGCAATTGTACTAAATCAGTCTGCAAATGTAAATTTGTGTGTGTAAATGCATATTGCACATTGTTAATGATGCACAAAAATATAAATCTATAAATGTTTTAACAACTCCTCCCTCTGATTATTCAATAATCACTAAAACAACAAAGAATAAGTATTTATTAATTCAGAAACTATAATACAAACTGTTTCTTTCTGGTGCTTTCCTCCATCATTTTCAGTTGGTTGTAAAACTTTCTTTAACATTCTCCGTCCCAAATTCTTCCTCATTTCTCCTTTTCTTTTGTCATGATCTTCTTTCTCACTTAGTCCCACAATTTTTAAACAAACACCCAGAAAATGTTAATAAATGGAGCAAGACAACTGCACAAACCATTATGATAATTACAGGAGTTAGGATTAATCTCAAGGTTCCTCCTTCCAGATTAATAATCCACTCACCAACCTTGCTAAAACTCTCCCCTATCTCACTAATCCAAGAATCCAAAATCTCTCACACGCCATGCTCTTTTAAACCTTAACGTTCATGAGATACATTAGTTACATTGTTTATATAAGCATTAATAACCCTGCTGTTATCAGGTATGAAGGTGCAACATCTTTTAGCCGTCAGTACCTTGCAAACGCCACCTTTGTTCACTTGAAGGATATCTAGTGCTAAGCGTTTTTCAAAACAGTAGGACGTATAGAGATTAATTAAGAATTACATTGAGTTGGAGCACCAGCTGTACTTGAAGCAAGCCTTTCCACCCATGTAGAGAAGCATCTAATTTTCACATAATTTATAGCCACAGATACAGAGGGATATTAGCACCTAATATATCTAATACTGTCTGCCCAAATCCACGTTGCACTCTCTTCAAATCAACCACATCATCTATTTCACTCATTTGCTAGACTCTAGAAAACACCAAAGCAAGATAACATGCTTTAACCAAATTTTAAAAAGCAGTTTTATCACACACACAATCGATTTTCTCAGTATAGACTATTCACCAATCAGAAAATTAGCACTTATAACTCTTTCACACTCATTTTCTCCCCAAAAATATTTAATGGTTCACGACACACCATACACATCTCAACCTTTCTCTCTTGTTCCATTCTCAACCTAGGATGCAAATTCAACATTCTAAATTGTTGTTGTTCTTCTTTCATCTGTTCTATTATCTTTCTCTCATCTCTTCAGTCTCTCACAATCTTTATTCTCCTCTCATTGTATTCTTTAACAAACTCACGCTCCTCTTTACTTAAACCACACATATACCCCTCGATTAGTAGATTTAGTTCCATGCTTAATTTATACAATTGTTTCAAAAGAATTACCATATTTATGACCCTTATTAATAACTTCATCTTTCCTGATTGTCAAATCTTCCAATGAGATTTTGAAATCCGTAAAATAAGGAGATAAAAATTCATTTTTGTTAAAAATTCAAATAAACAGTGCATGTCATACAGTACGAAATTTGAAGCTGCATGTAGGTAGATCCTTCACCTGGGAAGAAACATGCACACAAAGCAGGTTTTAACATTCATGAGATTAACATATTCCTTTAACATTTTAGCATAAATATTATCCTGAAACCCACTAACTCATTTTTCTCTATGTATCAGTGTTTTATGTCTCAAATCGTTATGCACTGTAGTTAATTTAACCCTTGTGGAGATGTCTCCCACTAGAGAAAGTAGGCACGAAAACAGGCCAACTAAGACTATTAATATTGTAATTAGGACCATTAAACTAAAAATGTATTCCATTTTCTATTGGGATAAAAGCAAAATAATTATTGTGAAGTTCCAACAATTAAAGTTAACAAAAATGTTCTCTAAAACAGTGATAGAATTTTCTTCTTATTTCTTTATAGATAAAAAAAAACAACAAATAAAACTTCAAAAATGTTCTTTTTTTTAACGGTTTATGCTCTCAAAAGATTATTTTCTTTAGTTTGACTAAAGAATTCTCACTTTTACTCAGTCTTTACAGTCTCTCAATTTTTCAAGATGGTTCTTCCTCCACTGCTGATTCACTTTGAGGTTCATTTTCAAATTTGTTGCTTCTGATGAGAAATAGATTTCATTATATCAGCCAGACATTTGCAGTAATCCAGAACGATGCAGGGTTGTCATCAGTAATTGTAACAAGTGCAGTTGAAGGACTATAAGCCAATCTCATTGCTCTGCCCATGATCACCTCATGGGGTGATAGACCAGTCTTTTGTCAGGGGTACATCAAAAGCTTATCAATAAAAGAGGAAGAGCATCTGGCCACTTAAAACCAGTAGAAGCACTAACTTTAATGTGTTTTAGTTAGGCCATATTTTTGTGTAAACACCACTTTAATTAAGATGGAAGCCATTTTAATTAATCTACGTAGGTAAAACCGTGTGTGTAACTGCATATTGCACATTGTTAATAGTAACTGCATATTGCACATTGTTAATAATACAGAAAACTATAAATCCTTAACATTTTTAACACTTGCCGATGGCAGAAGGGACATCCCACCAAACATTTGGAAGGGCAAATCCCCCAGTGTAGATCCATATGGACTGCCCCAAAGATCATCTGCACACAAGCTGAGAGGCTGCCTCAATTTTGAAGCCACTGTTTTCTCAGGTACCACTGATGTACTTTCAACCACCATATGGGAACAAAAGTATGCACAAGACCACAAGAGGCAGGAGTTGCAAAGCGTTCAAGAACCTAGATCTGTGCCTTATTCAGAAACATCCTGAATAGAATATATTCTCTGAGGAGAAGGAAAGGCCTTCATGCAGGCTGTGTCTAAGAAACACTCATATGAAGGTCAGTCTCTCTATGTGAATAGGATGAGAACTCTGGGAGTGGACTGTAAAGCCCATGTCATGGAGGAGTGTCATCATGAGCTGAAGTTGGTGTTTGAATAGCACAGCTACTTCAACTTCATCAGCCAGTTATGCAAAAATGGGAATGCATGGACTCTTGACTTATTTACTGAAGCCACCACATTTTCCAGCACTTTTGTAAAAATATAAGAGGTGGTCGTCCGTCCACACAATAGGACCTTGAACTGAAGGTGCTGGGACCACACTATGAACCCCAGGTAATATCTGTGGGTGGGGAGGATTGAAAGGCAGAGGGATAGAATTGATCTCAAACCTATGTCCTTTCCTGGGACCAAGAAGTAAAGGCAGTAGAATCCTTTGTTTGTTTCCACTAGAGGCATCACCTTTATGACCCCTTCATACAGCAGAGCAACAACATCTATTACCAGAATCGTGGTGTGAACCCGAGAGTACATGTGAATGGAAGAAGGTAGTCTGCGGAAGGGCACAGAAAGGGTAGGGTGTAACCCTCCCAGTTTAGGTGGAAGACCCAGCGATCCATCATGACTATCTCCCAATAGTTGTAAAAGTGGGGGAACTTCCCCCCACTAGAATATGGTGTCTTAAGGGGCGGGGCCAGAGAGTTTTTGAGGCAGCAAAGCTGGCAGAAAGTGATGTTGTGTGATTGGATTTGTTGCTGTTGTTGATGGCATCCCCTAAATTCAGATCCACCACAGGCCCAGAAGGAGAAGTACATCTATTGGAGTATTGGAAGCAACTACGAAGGTTGGCTCTACTGCGACTGCATTGATCTGTTGTAGCCTCAAACTTTTTTATATTGTTGATAAAACTGTCTCATTTGGGAAGCCAGGCCCAGTGAGAGAGCTGTAGCTCTGGTATTTTTGAAGCACCACAGAGGAGTTGAAAAAGAAACACGCCTGACAGTGGAGCCCTTCAATCCACAGCACCCGAGCTGCTATCCCTCTTTTGATCTAACCCCTCTGTACTTGTTGGGGTCTGTGTGCACACTGAAACGCACCCACCGTCACAGTGCAAGTCCCCATGGGAACATAACAATTTAAATCATAAGCACAGGTGCACCACACGTTAATTGCAAGAGCAGAAAAGAAAAAGAACCCAAAAACAACTGTGTAAACTATATGTAACACAAATGTACTTCAAACACTTTTTCTTTATTCCAATTTCTATTATTAAAAACGTGGTCATAAGCATCAGTTTTCACAGTGATACAGCCAACGCGTTTCGTCCTTTAAAAGGACTTCTTCAGGGCTGTTAATTAAAACAAACAAATATTTTTTTTTTTTTCCATTACTACACACAAAATAAAAAACAAATCTAATACAACACATACTATACACACATTTAAATTGCTTTTCTTTAGAACCACTTAACTATATTAAAAGTACAATACAAAAAAAAAAAAAAAAGAAAACGAACAGGGACAGACCGACTTTTTTTTTTTAACTTATTTACAATATTTTTATACATATATACAAACACCATTTATATAAAATTTTCTTCTATATAAAACATATCAAAAACTGTATCAAAAGAACCATACTCCTTTGATGGACTTATATAAACTGCATGAAGGGTTGAACTACTCAAATACTGGGAAATAGACAAGGTAGGAAAAAGAAGAAAGAGAGAGAAAAGATAAAGAGATAATACAAGTGAACAAAGCAAAAGTCAATAACATGATAATTATGCTATAATTGAGAAGAAAGGGGGAAAGGGGAGACTTCGAATATTCAAAAACACTCTCTCAGGTTACTAGTTAAAAAATTGCTTAAAATAAGTGTGTAACCGAACTATTATGCTACTAGCTAAAATAGTACAGATAGACATGGTAAAATACCCACCACTGGACGTTTTAGAATAGATCAGTCTTCACCAAAGGAAAACCAGTAAATAACTGGATAAGTGGCCTATTTATCTTTCCACATCTAGGTCACGATTATCTAAAATATCAACAAAATATATATATCAATTATCCACCCAGCACAAATAATGAGCCACTAAGTGCACAAATAACAAAACAATCCAGCTTGAGCAACCATACTTACTCAATATCTGGTGTCTATAAGAGGTTCCTCATGATCATAAAGAACCAATGGGTAAAGCAACAAGGATGCCGGATAGATTCAAATGATGACGCACAAACGAATGTGCGGAGTGGTATATACACAGGATCACACCTAAGCTGGTCAGTACTGTATTCTAAAAAATAAGAATATAAAAACACAAAAATATAAAAAACACAGATAACACTATATTAATTGATGCAAAACGAATTTAAAGACGCATACAGCTACCATTGCTGAATCCATCATACTCACTAGGTATCAACCAATTTGCAGATTCCTTATGCTAAAGGAATATATCAAAAATCCAGATGGGAACCCAAAGTGAAGGCGCACATATAAGCGTGAATCACGCAAATCCGATTACTTTTTGTCAATTTAAATGCATCCTATATGCTCAAGTTCAATTCCGGCAGCCTATAAATAAACAAAAAGAATAATAATCAAACACACTAATTAACCGAGTTTCTAATAGATGAAAACACAATACCTACTCAAACATCATGATGTCCATCAAACTGACCCCACTGTACTAATCCTCATGTCCCCCTCCATTGGGACAGACACTAAACGATGTCCCAAACAATAATCTAAGCATTTACCCTAAACAGTAACTGAATACGCTAGTAATTCAGTAAAAGTGACAAAGCAAACAGACCATGTCCAACATTTATAAAACGGAGAGGAAGAGACCGGAACATCTCACCCCTATTAAATCCGAAGAAGTTAACTATTCAGGGAAACAAACTATTTCAATCTTTGTAACCCGGAGAGGGAGGGAACGGAGGAGACCAATACGACGTGTCCTCCAGAATGGACTTACCGGTATTAAGCTACCATTATGTCTCCAACAGCCAAGCGTCACGGCGAAATGGACGGGAAACGGATAGTTTCCCAAAGCCGGTTTAAATACTCGCGGCAAACGGCGTAAATCGAAAACAGCTGTGTTTTATCAAAAGGAGCACCCGTCAGACTTTTAGACGCGACTGCATCTCATGGCGGCCATTTTATAGCTGGCACTGATATAAACCACAGAGGAGTTGCCCTTCTTTCTGAACAACTGCTTGCCAATGACAGGCATGTCAATGATGGTTACTTGGACATCTCCTAAGAACCAGAGGAGTGCATCCAAGCATGCTGATACAGCATGACTGCTGTGCTCATTAATCGGGTCATGCGCGCTACATAAATGGGCATACTGCTGATATTCCATTTGGTGATGACATTTTTATCCTTTGCCCTGCCATGAAACTGTGTCATGTGTGGGTTCTCGAGTTGTCTGATGGAGGTGCTGTTTATTGTGGTCTTCTATCTGCCGGACGAGTCCCATATCAGTAGTATGCGCAATTTCAGTGCAATCCTCCTTCTCCTCAACTCTTGGTCAGATGCTCAATGGAGCTCTGACCATCAAAACCAAAACTAGATGTATTCATGCTTAATAGGGAAATGTTAAAACATTAGAATTTGTAAAAGAAGGGTTATGTGAGGGGGACAGTATAATCAGTACATTCAGTCTAGACAGTAGTCATAAAGTACTAGCCAGTGGTTCCAAGGAGCACAAATGCCTGCAACATTGAGGATTAGGTAGTGGAGTGCAGACCCAAACAAGTAGCGGCACACCGCTCAGTCCATGGTGTAGGAGGTGCATGCTGCTCAAGTTACGTGGGCATCTTCGTTAGATTCGCACCCATTAGGAGCCAGGGGTGGCTGCATCTCTTTTACCGGTTAACGTTGATTTGTTCCAGGGCATATGTGTGTGTGGGCTGATGAGCAGATCTGACTAATAGTTATGCCAATCAGATGCCATTTGTGGCATAACCAGCGGAACGATCACGGAGTCGTCACCCCTGTCAGTGCCTCCTGTATCATCACTCTTTCCTTCTCTTGATGTGACCTGGTCTTT
Organism: Calotriton arnoldi; assembly: GCA_963921515.1. Classification (NCBI taxonomy): domain Eukaryota; kingdom Metazoa; phylum Chordata; class Amphibia; order Caudata; family Salamandridae; genus Calotriton; species Calotriton arnoldi. The sequence goes on along the minus strand of CAWUFW010007808.1, from coordinate 868,182 downwards.
TAATCTAAAAGTAGACACTATGCCTGTGAGGCGCTTCTCTGTTATTTGTGTCAGCGATGGTGTCACTGTGCCCTGTAGCCAGCCTCCCAGCTTGACACGCCCCCTGCTGAGCTGGCCCGTATCAGTCCGTCCACTGGTCACCGCATCCCAGGCCCCAGGATCCCTCGATGAGAGCTGATCAATCCAAAGCCAGGTGTCTTGTGTTGTCATAAAGAAGTGAGATTTTTGATCTGTATGACTTTCAGATGAGTGGAGCACAGCATTGCGTACTTCAAGCCCAGTTCTCTGAGCCTCTTTTTAATTGGTAGAAATTATGTTCTGCATCGTTGTACGCAAATAGTGAAGTTGGGAAAATATTCACCCTGGAGTTATCTACTGGAAGTGGGCCAGCTTCACATGCTTTTCTGAAGGATCGCATCTTTATAGTGATAGTTCAGGATACAGGTGAAAATCAGGCACTAAGGGGTTGCTTCTTACTCAGCATCCTATGCGCCCTTTCCACAATAAAGAAGGCCAATATTGCCCACAGTGCCACCTCACGTTGCAGCCAGGTTTCTGTTTACCAGGTGACATTGTCTCCTTCCGTAAGATCAGGGAGTTAGACTATGAGCAGCTTATTTCAACTCGCTTGACCCTCTGCATCATCCACTCTGTCTTCCATTTTTCACATTTGATGAAGGATACCTACTAGGTACTGAAATTTCATGTCCATGGTGAGATGTATTGGCACTTTCATTTCTGTCTGCATGTTGTCTCACCATCATATCTCTCTTACCAGGTGACAGTGCGAATGCCCTGTGGCCATGGATACTCACACTGTACCTGTCTCCCAATAACCCACATGTAAGGCAGTACAATATGGCATATAGGCGCACCAGGTCCGTGATTGAGCACACACTTGGGCTCCTAAAATCACGCTTCCAGTGCCTTCACAAGAGTGGCGGAGCCTTGCAGTATGTGCTTGAGACTGTCTGCAAAATAGTGGCAACCTGTGCCATACTCCACAACATTGCCTGCAGGGTTAGCTTGCCCATGGACGTGTCTGAATCTGACTCGGAGGATGATGACCCTGGCACTCCTGCCCAACAGCCAAGCGACAGAAGCTCTACAGCAGAGGGGAGAAGGTGCAGGGACCACAAAGCCAGACATTATTTTGCAAGGTACGTCATACCCATTGACGCACTACCCTCTACAAATGACAATTCGAAATGTGATTTTCACAATGAAACTTTTCCTCTATCCGCATAACTAAAAAATTAGTATAACTGTAATGTGGTTACTGCCCCATCAAAGAAAAATAAATTGGGCCCACCGTTTGGCACATTAGTGGTAACAAGTAATTTCTTGCCTCTACGTCCAGCATGGGGGGATCTGGCAGGTGGAATTACAGGCTGGCGGGTGCTGCTTCTCCGCTGCATTGGTGTGTCTGCAGCAGAGATACTACTGCAGCTGGACACCTCACTGTCTGCTGCCACTGTTGCTCCTCCTCTGGCAAACATGTTGGTTTGTATTGCCTCCACTGCAGCTGTTATCTGTTGCAGCCCTCGTGCAACATAACCACTGTAGCGGCCAATCTCTATCTGCACACCCAGGGTGCGCTTGGTGTGTTGTGTGGTTGCCTGCACCAGCCTCCCAATTTCCCTGGTCATAGCGTCCATTCTGTGTGCCCGGCTGTGCTCCATTCACCTTTGCTTCCCTCTCTCCTCAGACAACTCTGTACACAGCGGCCTAATAGCCCCTGTTAGGGCATCAAATTTTCCCTCAATGCGGACCTGGTTCTCGGCCATCTGTTAGGTGATATTTAAAAATCCCTGGCTTAGCTTGAGCCTAATCTGTTTTTGCTGCAGAGGATGAACCTTCAGCATAGCCTGTTCCAGGCCACCAAACACCGCCTGCTTGGCTGCTCCAGCATGGGAGGGAGTGTACAGACTTGCTTGCAGCCGCCTTCCTGACTGCTGTGTTGGACACAGCCAGACCCTGGTGACCAGAGTGTGTTGGGATTGTGCTGGCTGCTGCAATATCAATCGCTGGAGCCTGTGGTGACCTGGATGCAGCAGTTGCCTGGACATTTGGACAACTTTGCTCACTTGCTGTTCCCTCATCCTGCCCTTCCTCCACCTGGCCCTGATCCTGGACTTCATCAGCATCATCCACCCTTTGCTCTCCTCCCAGAAGTGTATCTATGTGGCAAATAGGAAAATAAAGGAAAAAAATATGTGGGTCACTATCTCAGTAGTGGTACTGTTTTGCAGCTCATGTCAATTATTTACTGCACTGTTTATGTCACTGACTACGTTTCCCATAATGCACCAACTGTGACTTTTGATTCATGTAGATGGAGCAAGATGTATTTGGGTGTGGGTGTGGGTGTGTGGCATGAATGTGGAGAGCAGGCTTTTGGCTGAAATGCTGATTATGGTACACATTTCACACTTACCAGGGGGTGGTGAAGGTAGAGATGTGTCGAGGGTCCCGAATCCAACCACTGCCTCTCTCTCCAGGGTACTCTCCACCATAGCCTCTGCTGTTGATGGTTCCTGTTCCTTGGACTTCATGCAGCATTGCTTCTGTCCTCTCCTTGGCCCTGGAGCGCAGGTCATACCACCATTTCTTTAGATCGTCCAGGGAGCTGTCAGCCACACCCAGGGCACTTATGCGCAGCTGCATCTCTCTCCAGATTTTTCTTTTGTCAGGCTCTGGGACAGTGTGAAATGCCCTCCAAAACAGCTGCTTGTGGTTGTTGCAGCATTCTTCTATTAATATGCCCAGGTCATTTTCAGAGAATGTAAGTTTGCGCAGTCGCTCCTTTCCTGCCTTCTCACTGGGTTTGCTGGACATTTTGGGGGTTTTATTTGGAGCCTGCCTGCAGTGTTGGTCTGTGCTGCTGCACCTTACCATGTGCTATCAATTCTGATCAGGATCTTCCAGGGAGAACACTTCCTGTTTTGGAGTCCTTCTGCACTCCCAATTTTTTTTACTGCGGTCACTATTTGCGTGCGCAAAATGGCCTTTTCTGCCTTGTTCGCTGTTTGCGAACGCAAAACAGGCTTTTCAGCTGCGGACGGTATTTGCAAATGCTTATCGGCTCGCAATTACCCTCCTCACTAAATTGCGATGTGGGTCATTTACGACTAACAATTTGGGGCCCAGTTTGGTACGTTCATTGAAATTTGCGAGTCGCAATCTGACGCATATTCGAGCGGTCGTACATCTGGCCCATAGTTCTGTTGTACGAGGGAGCAAGTCTTCCATAGTGCCTTGCTTTGTGAACTCGATCCACAAGCCTGCAGTGGTCATCTCGTAAGAGGTTAAAACTGATGTGATTGCATCTATCTTGGTTTCAAAGGGCGTTCAGGCTGAAGCAATAGCCTGTAGGATTTGGTCCAGCATGGTTACCACCACTCCTGGACTGAGAGCAGTTCTGTATCCTCTAAGTATTGATTGAGGGTAGCCTTGGGGGACACTTTTCAGTTGAGGTGGAAGTTTCAGCTATACTATGCGTTTCCTCCCACACATTTGATCCCTTGATTACTGAGGAAGATTAGCCAACAGCAGGCCAACGCCATTTTAATTGCACAACTAACCTTGAGGGGGAGCCGCAGTCTGTGCATGTGCCATGGGTCTGGTGCCTCTAGTCCTACCCATGGGAGTGGCAGGCATAAGTTCCATCTTACCTGTTAGGCTTTGCTGTTCTAGCTGCCCCAGCCCACCAGTCACCGGAGAAGGACAGTGAGGAATATGAGGTGCCATCAGTGTAAAAGGAAGGGACCCCCTCTTTCTGCGGATGGCACAAGCAGCTAGGCAGGTGTTGCAACCACAGCTGTGTGCTTTGGTGCAGGAAAGGCAGGCAGTCAGCCCAAACTCTGATGTATACGGCCTGTTTCAGGAAAGCCACTCGCTGACAGCGGTATGACTACTTTGTTGCTTGCTGTTGCGGCTATGTGGCCCTAGGTCCGATGCTCCCCAATGCCCAGGACAAGCTACCCCTTAAAAAGACAGGGTACCAGAGAGGTCCCATGATGCAGGCCTTTCTACCCATCTCCTGCGCCGAGGCCCAGCCGCCACAACCCGCTGTTGGCCTGGAGCATTGTGTATTGCCATACTTGCCTCATGGGCTGATGGCCGCCGTCTAGCTCAGGTGAGCCACACACCACCTGCAGAATCAGTACTTTGTTGTTGTGGCTATGCAGAGCCCAGGTCTCACGCCGAAGCCTAGCCACCATGACCACCACCTCACCCTTGATGTGACATGTGTAAGATTATTTACATTTGGAATTTCATCTAAGATTACCTATCATATTACTCTTAACAATATGACAGAGACGATTATCACGTAGTATTGTTTACTGGTTGGAACAGATATCATTTAATTATGCTGTGCTTTTAGGTATTGTTACCCTCTGGTATAAATATGTGGAGATAAGCATTGCATTTTGCGTGCGCGTTATGGGTTGTAGAGTTAAACATAACTTTTCAAATTCTAGGTTTTTTTGTTTTAAATCATAATTATGACATTGCTTTTACAGTGTCTTTATAAGTGAATTTATTGGGTTTTTAATCATATGTAATGGTGCTTCACTTTAATATTTTTTTGTAAGTGAATTTCTTTTTTTTTTTTTAATAACATATTACACCAATACGTCTTAAGCCAGGACCTGAATCCAACTCGCAACGTGCACAGCCTTTGGGGGCAGGCAAGCAGAGGTACACATTTCCTCAAAGAGGCCTACCTCACTTGGGAATAAGTCCTAGAATATGAGTTAATAGTCTTATGTTGTGAAAATATAAATACATATCAAGGTGGCTGGTTTGGAGGTTTCCGTAGCAAGAGTGTTCCTTAAAAAACATTAGTTGCAAATTTCCCCTTTGTAGAGTACACTCTTGGTCTACCAGAAGATAAAGTTACTGACCTTCAGTAACTATCTTTTTGGGGGTATACTCTTTCTACCTGCAGATTCCTCACTTATTGAAAAATCCCAGGTGTCAGATTCAATCTAGAAACTTCAAAGCACTAAAATGCCAGTAGAAGACACAGTTTTTTTATCGACGCCACACGTGAAGTCAGATAACTTCATCGAAGCCATATTCCTAGAAAGGCTAGGAAAATTGTCTTAACCACTTTGGTTTTATCTAAGTTGGACTATTGTAACGCTTTGTATATTAATTTGCAGTCCAACCAGCTCAGAAGGCTACAATCAGTTCAGAATGCCACTGCCAGATTGATTCTGGATGTCCCTAAGCACCAGTCCATCAGGACCGGGATTCAAGATCTGCATTGGCTTCCAGTTGGCCAGCGTGTAAAATTCAAGGCACTTTGCATCGCACACAAGGCACTTCATGGTGACGGCCCACAATTTCTTCATCACGTTTTTAATTGGTACTCTCCCAGTAGGTCATTACGATCAGCTAACGCCTTTTTAATGCTTACCCCCAGAGTTAAAACTATGAACTGGGGGTAGGAGCTTCAGACATAGTACCATTAGAATATGGAACGTGCTTCCGCTTCTCTTAGGAAGATTACATCCCTGCTTGAATTCAGGAAACACCTCAAGACCTGGCTTTTAAAAACTAGTCTCCTAGCGTCAGTATGTGGTCCGCAACGCGCCTAGACACCTATGGGTAGTAGTGCGCTATACAAGTTGTTATAACATAACATAACATAACATATAGCACCCACCCCGGCATAATAACATCAGTTTTCATCTATTTTTACAAGCCTTCGAGATGAGCAGTTGGAATGACATTGGTTTGAAGTAGTGCAGTTCCAACTGTAACTGTAACCTTAACCTTATATAATCCTTTCCTGCACTACATCAATAAAATGGGGAGGCGGGTGGGATCAGTGAGGAACTTACGGGTAGCTTGAGTATAGCCATGAAAGAGCATTACAAAAGGTGAGTAACTTTTTCTTCTGATGGACACTTATACCTGTAGATTCCCAAGCAGTACCTTCCCCAGAGGAGGGTTGAGGGATTAGACGAGAAAATCTTGGAGCACAGATCTCTCAACATGACCACCCCTGTGCACCTCTGAATCCAAGCAGTAATGCTTGGAAAATGTGTGTAAGGATGCTCACATTGCTGCCTTGCAGATCTCCACAATTGGAACACCTCTTGCGAGGGCAGAAGACAATGACTTAGCTCTGGTGTAGTGTGCTCTGATTCCCCCTGGCAGCTCCTTCTTGGTAAGAGTATAACATATCTTAATACAAAGGATGATCCAGCGATTTAAAATTTTCTTCTGAATTGCTTTTGCTTTCCTACTGCTACAGTACCCTAACAAAAAGCTATCTTTACTCTGGTGTCTTTAGTATGGTCAAGATTAAAAATGACTGCTCATTTAGGATCCAAGCAATGCAGCCACTCCTCCTCTTTTGTGGGATGGGGTAGGAGCAAAAAAGGTTGGAAGGATGATGGACCAGCCCAAATGAAAGGGAGTCACCAATTTCAGAAGGAAAGCAGCCCTGTTTCAGAATACCAGCTTGTAAAGTAAAAAGGATGTTAACGGATGCTCAGGGCCTCCAACTCATTGACCCGTCTCGCTGAAGTGATGGCAACCAAAAACTCTGTCTTTATGGTCAATAAAGTAACCGACAACTGTGAAAGGGCTCAAATGGAGACCCATCAAAAAAGTCAACACAAAGTTTAGGTCCTGTGGCTCACACCAAAATGGGTTGAAGTATACAGATTAGTCAACTGTTTAAGGACCTTCGTTGCAATGGGGGATTTGAAAAAGGCTGGATGGCCTGGAACACAAACGAACTCTGACAGCACAGTCAAGTACCCTTTTACATTACCCAAAACACCCTCCCTGTGCCAGGGAGAGTAGGAACTGTAGGACCTTTATCAATCTGGCTTGTAAAGGGTACACATTAATGTCTGCGCATCTTGATACAAAACTGCTCCATCTCTCAGAATACTCAGATTTTGTTGAGGGGTGACGAGCTGACAAGATAATATCCACCATCTCTGTAGGTAATAGAAAGAATCTTAGATGTCTCAGTTCAATCTACAGGCATGACGGTGGAGGCCTCAAAGATTGGGGTGAAGCACCATCTGCCCCGACTGGGAGAGGAGGTCCACCTTGGACGGCAGCTGGAGTCGGGGACATAGAGAGAAGCACCGAAATTCTGCATGCCACACCCTCCTTGGCCAATCCAAGGCAATTAAAATGACGTGGGCCTGGTCTTAGAGAATTTTCCTCAGAGCTCGAAGGATCAAAGATGCGGGAGGAAACGCATAGTATAGCTGAAACATCCACCTCAACCTAAAAGTGTCACCGAAGGCTTCCCTCAATCAATACTGGAGGGTACAGAACTGTTGGCAGTGAGCTTTCTGAGGAGACGAACAGGTCCACCTGAGGAGAGCCCACTTAGGCAAGGTGTCCAGTCCTACCTCCGGTAGGTAATGCCACTTGTGATCGGCAAGATAACGTCAGCCTGTGTCAGCTCGGACATTCAGAGACCCCACCAGGTGATTGGTTGTCAACTGAATCCCTTGATGGTATGCCAATGACTACAGTATCAATGCCTTTTGGCATAGAATTGACACCCTACTCTGCCTTGCTTGTTCACATAACTCATCGCAGGCGTATTGTCCGTCAAGATCTCGATGGACCAATCTTGGATGAAGTGGAGGAAGGCCTTCAGTGCCTCTTAAATCCCCCTCAGTTCTAGCATATTGATATGAAACACGTGATCAAACCAGAGACCCCTGAACTCCAGATCTTCCAGATGAGCCTTCATCTCTAGAGGTGTCCATAACTACTATGGCTACAATTGGATGGGGACTGAAGGGCACCGCTCACCGAAGGTTCACCTTGTGCCGATTAGGGTTGGATGTAACTCACGCAATTACAGCACAATTAAGTGGATTTATGCTAGGAGAGTAGCCCAGCATTAGTGCAAAATGCTTCCTTGCATCCAAAATGGATCAGAGGATGCATTTGATGAGATGAGAGCGCAAATGCAACAGAACATGAACAGAAGCAGCCACTTGCTAAGTTTGTTGTTACTGAGCTCCTGCAGTAGGACTTTTGTGTGAAATTACTCATAATTACACAAAAGGGGTATTGTTTGGTAATTTTCTATCAAAACATTGCAATAAAATAATTTCGGTAATTTTGCTGCAATTAAAATTTCACCCAGGCCTAGTGCTGCTGTCAAACCAAACGGGAGTATTGCAAACTGGTAATAGGTGGATCCCACCATAAAATGCAGGTACTTCAGTTGTAATTGCAGAATCGAAATGCGGAAGTAGGCATCCTGCAAGTCGAATGTCACCATTCAGTCTCCTACTTCCAATGCCAGCATGACCTGAGCTAGAGTCAGGCTCTTGAACTTCCCCATCCAGTGGTTGAGGTTCTGGACCCAGAGGTCTAGTATCAGATGCAGAAAGGTGTCCTTCTTGGGAACAAGTGAATAGCATCCTTAACCCATCTCCTGCTCTGGCACAAACTCCACCGCTCCCTTCAACAGGAACCCTGTCTCCTCTTGTTGCTGGATGGATGGTTTTCGGATGGGGAGGACAATGTAAGGGAAGGGAGGGAGGAGCCTGCAGGAAAGCTAGGGTATACCCCCTTTCTATTGTCTCAGAGACACACTGGTCTGAAGTAGTTGCATTCTAAGCTGGTAGAAAGGACAACCGGCCTCCCACAGGCTCTAGGTGTGCTGGGAGAGACAAACTAGGCTTGTTTTCCTTGTAGTATGGGGGAAGAGGAGGCTTGATGAAGGGATCCACAGCATTTGTTTCTGGCTGTTAATGAAGGGATCAACAGCCTTTGTCTCCGTATTGCCTGACCAGAGGGTTTTAAGGCTGCTGTGCCTGGGATTTGAGCTTGTAAAATTAAATTTTCTGAAAAAGCCTAGAAAATTATTAAACTGTCTGTATTCTATTTGGGGCTGAGGCTGCTGGAGGTCCTAGCTAAATTGCTGCCGGCCACGAAGCTTTCTAAGGCTGCATCCACTTTGTCACCAAATAAACATGCGCCATGAAAAGGAAAGCACAGAAGAGTGGCTTGTACATCTGAGACAAAATAGTACTTGCAAAGCCAGGCATGACAGCACAGCGCTACTGAAGCTCCCATAGTACGTGCCACTGAATCTGCTGTGTCAAGACTAGACGTGATAATGTGGCATGAGGCATTCAGTCAATCCCTGATGACCTCAGAGAAGTGCGCCTTCATGTCATTGGAACATCGGTGGTAACTATCAGGACCATGTTCCATAGGGTATGGGTGTCCCATGTTCCATAGGGTATGGGTGTCCCATGTTCCATAGGGTATGGGTGTCCCATGTTCCATAGGGTATGGGTGTCCCATGTTCCATAGGGTATGGGTGTCTCTCGCTAGGAGGCAGGTGGCATTCTGGGATTTCAGTACCATGCTATCAATGAAAATGAGTTTCTTGGCCCAACCCTCTATCGTTTGGATTCGCTATCAGGAGCCGACTGGAAAGTCCCTGACACTGGTCCTGGAGAACAAGAAGGCAGGATCACCAGGCTTTCCACAGGCTAATGAGTTAACAGGAAAAGAGGGCCCGCTGGGCTTGGCAGAAAATTCCTTGCTACTAGCCTATTCACTGCTGGTGTTGAGGCTGGCTTCTTCCATGTTGACAGAGGTTCCAGCAGGGCATTAATAAAAGGGAAAAGAGTCTCTTAAGTCAGTGCTGAGGGTAGAAGGACCTTTGTGACAACTTAAGTCTTGACATCAATGGTGGGTAGTGGCAAATCCAGCACTTCTGCAGCCTTTTTCACCATGGAGAGAAAAGACATGATTTTCAAGGTTGGGTGACCTGAAGGAAACTCCATCTCCAGATCGGAAATGTATGCAAACCACTGGCAGAGGATATGCCAGTTGATCCATGTTCTCCCTTAATCCATAGAGACTAAGAAGGTCCTGAAGGTACTCCTCTTCCTCCAAGAGTATTTAGGCATCCCTTCTGGACTTATGCTGTGGTGAGGGCTTGGTTTCAGTGAGAAGCAATGCCTACAGCATCGAGTCCAGTGCCGGTGACGAAGAAGGTGGGGTCTGTGGTACTTGAAGTGGAGCCAGTCATGGCACTGGTAGCATAGGTGGAGCAGCGTATCTTTGAGTCAGTTAAAAAGGAGGAACTGGAACAGCAGCAGGTGCCTGGAGCGTCGCACCGAATAGCTCGAGCCTGGGCCAGAGGACTAATTATTGGCATGCCATATGCTTCCATGGGGCTCAAAGGCGCACCAGAAGGGGCCGTCGCCCAGGCCAAAATGCTGAACATATCATTAAGAAGGGCTGCCAGGTCAGAACTCTGTCCCGGAAAATCTAGGTAAGCCAGAGTCCTAGTCTCTGGTGCCAGCTCTGGTTGTGGCACTGGAAAGGAACCACTTGGTGGAGCCAGATACACCACTACCAACTCCAGCTCTGAGGATGACAAACCTGTAGTAGTCAAAGGGTGTCAAGGAGACTTGCCTTTGCCATGCTTTTATTTTTTCTATGCTTCTTCGGCTTACCAGAGGAATGTGAAAAGGAGACCTAGAGCAGGCCCTCGAGCAACGTCAGCTTCTCCTCTTATCACCTGACCAAACCATGAACTATGGAGCCTACTGTTCTTTAACTGCCTTGGGGCACATGCCAAGGCATGATTCAGAGGGCCCGGAGTCACGGTCTGACCCCAAGAACCAGAGACTGATAAGAGTGGAGATCAGTAATGGACAGCTGATCCCTCACAATTCTTACAAGGCTCAAAGCCTCAATGCTTTCAGGAGACATTCTACTACGAAAGGTGTAGCTTCAGGGGGTGTTTGGGGTCTTACACCCCCCCCATACAAATGTATTCTGTAGTAAATAGTTGGATACAGGTGCTTTAAGTCGGGTATTATGAGGTGTTTGTCGGATTACACTTGGGATTTTTACATACTGCAAACAAAGATGCACACACACCCACACGCATACTCTTGTCTCTGTAAAATAAAAAAAATGTAAGATCTTTATAACAAAGTATTGAGTTATAAGTACCTCCTCTCAATCCACACCCATCTCCCTTCCTCCTGCTCCTTAATGCCCCCTACTGCCCTGCTTTTGTATAAGGTATTTAACGAGCCTGATTGTTGGGAAATCTGAAGCTGACCCCCCCCCCCCCAATCTTACTGACCACGTTATGCCCGTCTAGTACTGCAACAAAACAATTTCTTTGTGGAAATGCTCACACACTTCTCAGTGAGAGAGAGACAGCTCAGGATCCACGCTGAAGGCGCAGAAAAAAGGGAACTGAGGTTGTTGACCAGGGTGGACAATATATGACTTTGGTGATGTCTTCTGATGACACTTCCACCGGCAATACAAACCAGCGCCCCCTACCAGCATCTTAGAATTTAAAAATTTCCGAATCCAGTTTGAAACCTGGGATTATTCAACAGGTGAAGGATTGGCACGTAGAAGTATCCATCAAAAAGTCTTATTAGCTTTCTGCTAACATAATAACATGCAGGAGACTATCCATTTAAAAATGGACTGCTTCAAAGTGCTAAATTTACACAAAAAAGTCCATCACTCAAAAACAAGCCTTTGGTTTGACTTCGAAAGGCGAACACAGCCATCTTCCGTAAAGTAAGTGGGGGAGAGGTTTCCATACTTTTAATCAGTGCGATTCCTTCCCATGATGGCAATAACTCATTGTGTTCTTTGTCTTAGGCGAGAGCTAACAAACGATTGACAACAGAGACCTAAAAAGCTAATCACTGCCGATAGTCACACGTAGCAAAGGGTCACTGCTCAATTATTGAGTTCATGCATGTCTTGGACTGCAACTCTGAAAGGTAAATACCCCAGTCTCTGAAATCCGCTTTTAATTTCAGTGCCGCAAAGAAAGTGAGGAAGAGGTTTCCGTCCTTTTAATCTGTGCAATTCCTGCCAATGACGGCTAAGAGACACACATTCAATAGCTAATCAATCCAGTGTCCTCATTTTCACTCTCTCTTCCCTTCCTTGTCCTCCTGACGGAAAGCTTCTGGGTGTTTTTCTCAGCAAAGTGCAGCTCACATCAAGCGCCTCCATTTCATATCCGCCTCGTTTCTTTAGTTCAGATATAAAAGGATTTGGTTTTTTAAAAATAACTGTCATCCAAGTTGATGTACCAACTGTCCTGTTTATTCTCCTAATTCGGACATCACTTAGATGGAACCATATCTGCGGACTAGATGCACGGGCACTGCAGGAAACACAACCTACGCATTTCACGTGGCACTCTTATCCCTGAGCACCTATGCAAATGTCAGTCAATTGTTTACAACATGCCATAGCTCTTTCCTCAGTTCATTTGAAAGGGCCTTACAGAAGATTCCAGTGAGTCCAAGATGCGCCTTGAGAGGATCCAGTCTTCATTAACAGGCTATTCGAGCTCACTCATGGCCCAGCTTTTGTGTTATGCAGAAAAATTAAAATGACAAGTGACTAACGGTGTCCAATAACAAATCCAAGAAACCCAAATTCATACCACATTTCTGGTCATCCACATAAAAATGGACTTACATTGATTTGAAAGATAACTTACGCAACTAGTCAGTGGTTAGATTATCCTTAAAATATGGTGTGAATCCGGACCTGTGTTGGACACCCACATATGCCACATATTTCTTGAAGACACAGCAATTCAACAGGTGTCACTGTTCATTGCCCGATGCCCTCATAATATACTCAGAGACATATCTATCAAATTATCACATAGCACAGAAAGCCACCTTTCTTCACTGTGTGATAGGGAAAGTGCAGGAATGTGAAGTGTTTAACATTACACAGCACATTCCTGTTGTTTCCCAGCGCTGGAACACAGTGGGCTGCGTAACGCCAATGCAGGTCCCCTTGCACCATTGCGTAAGGGGGCCTGCGTTATAAGCAGGATTGCCTTTGTGCAGGAAGGGACACATTCCAGCACAAAAACAATTCCTGAGGCATTTTCCTCTTTCTAGGTGTGCTGCAGAATGCAGCACACATAGAAAGAGGAGGTAATGAGGAGAAATAAAAATATTTCTCCTTGTTGTACCTGCCCTGGGGAGGCGTAACATTTTGATGCATTCCCAGATTTACCACTGATGGTAAATCTGGGAATGTGCCAAAATCCATGGGTGGATGCGTGGGAACACCCACGCTTCACCCATGGAATGCCTCCCTGGGGCAGCATAAAGCAAGGTGGCCTTGCGTCGCTTGATAAATCAACCTTACAAGATTTGTTGCTTTTGCGCAAAGTTGTGTGGCGCAAAAGCGAAGCAACCCTTTGATAAATATGCCCCTCAGTTTCACAAGGAAATGTTGGGACGAAGAGCGGGCCGGGAAGACGAAGCCGACCATAAGGGGACCGCAGCTAACGTGCCCTGGGAGCTCAAGGATGTACAGGCATCAGAAAGAGGGAATAAGAGGAGTGTGGGGGGGTGGAAGCAGGGAGCATATATGCCCACCCCTCCCTTTGGCAGGTAGCCATCCCTTGATTTGATGCCGGCATATTGCAGGTACAATCATAGGCTATTGAATCTCGCTCGTGGCCCAGAAGGGACCAGGGATTCAGGGCTTGAAACTCGTGATAGCATTGGCTTGGTATCCACGTTTGGCTTTAATACATAGCAAACACAAGGAGATGATGGACTGAGTGCTGAAACTTTTCAAACACTCACACCCAGTCACAGATCTGGGTTGAATCCATCATCATTCTTTAGCTCACTTTGCCACCCCAATTCAGACATAGCTATATGCAAATCAGTCTTGACCCTGTGCCTCGTGGGAACAGTCCAGACCGAACTGCCAAGCCATGTCTTCCCTGGACCGGAATCAAGCATCCTGGGACCGGTTTCGGGCTAACAGCCCTCATCAGCCAGGCTAGCTTGAATCCAGTGGCAAAGTGAGCAAGGGACCCACGTCTGGGCATACCCTGCCAACTTAGGGCGAACAAAGCAAACACAAGGAGATGATGGACTGAGTGCTGAAACTTTTCAAACACTCACACCCAGTCACAGATCTGGGTTGAATCCATCATCATTCTTTAGCTCACTTTGCCACCCCAGTTCAGACATAGCTATATGCAAATCAGTCTTGACCCTGTGCCTCATGGGAACAGTCCAGACCGAACTGCCAAGCCACGTCTTCCCTGGACCGGAATCAAGCATCCTGGGACCGGTTTGGGGCTAACAGCCCTCATCAGCCAGGCTAGCTTGAATACAGTGGCAAAGTGAGCAAGGGACCCACGTCTGGGCATACCCTGCCAACTTAGGGCGAACAAAGCAAACACAAGGAGATGATGGACTGAGTGCTGAAACTTTTCAAACACTCACACCCAGTCACAGATCTGGGTTGAATCCATCATCATTCTTTAGCTCACTTTGCCACCCCAGTTCAGACATAGCTATATGCAAATCAGTCTTGACCCTGTGCTCAGGGAACAGTCCAGACCGAACTGCCAAGCCATGTCTTCCTGGACCGGAATCAAGCATCCTGGGACCGGTTTCGGGCTAACAGCCCTCATCAGCCAGGCTAGCTTGAATCCAGTGGCAAAGTGAGCAAGGGACCCACGTCTGGGCATACCCTGCCAACTTAGGGCGAACAAAGCAAACACAAGGAGATGATGGACTGAGTGCTGAAACTTTTCAAACACTCACACCCAGTCACAGATCTGGGTTGAATCCATCATCATTCTTTAGCTCACTTTGCCACCCCAGTTCAGACATAGCTATATGCAAATCAGTCTTGACCCTGTGCCTCATGGGAACAGTCCAGACCGAACTGCCAAGCCATGTCTTCCCTGGACCGGAATCAAGCATCCTGGGACCGGTTTCGGGCTAACAGCCCTCATCTGCCAGGCTAGCTTGAATCCAGTGGCAAAGTGAGCAAGGGACCCACGTCTGGGCATACCCTGCCAACTTAGGGCGAACAAAGCAAACACAAGGAGATGATGGACTGAGTGCTGAAACTTTTCAAACACTCACACCCAGTCACAGATCTGGGTTGAATCCATCATCATTCTTTAGCTCTCTTTGCCACCCCAGTTCAGACATAGCTATATGCAATCAAGTCTTGACCTTGTGCCTCATGGGAACAGTCCAGACCGAACTGCCAAGCCATGTCTTCCCTGGACCGGAATCAAGCATCCTGGGACCGGTTTTGGGCTAACAGCCCTCATCAGCCAGGCTAGCTTGAATCCAGTGGCAAAGTGAGCAAGGGACCCACGTCTGGTCATCTCCTTGTGTTGGCTTTAATACATGGCAATCTGCCCAAATGTGTCTTTAATTAAAATGCATTGCAGGCTTCCCTTCCAGGTAATTAAAAACGTATTTCACATTTCTGGAGTGCTGCATTACAAGTAGGGCCTGTGACTTTTGCATTATAGGGTACTGATCTCTCAATCAACAGACCACTAGGGCACCTCCCACCAGCGCTGCTCGGCGAGACATGGTGTAATCAATATGTGGGCTTAAAGCCGGCCCATCGCTTGTTAATGGTTGTTCCAGAGGCCTCTCCAAATTCCTTACTTTTGAATGGTAAATCGTGCCCATTTGTCCCTCCTTTTGGTCTGTCATTCCCTACCATAGCAACTAGCTCTGTTACAGGGCTCATTTTGCTTCTGTCCATTTCAGTTTGTTTCTCGCACTATTTTTTCCAAATGCCTGCCTCGTGTTCTGGAAATGTTGTAAACGCGAGCAGCTGACCACTGTTACTGCTTTCCCCTCCCACCCATAATTTCTCCATGTGTTCTCCCCTTCACACCTTAGCTTCCACTTATGAGCTACAGAGTCTGTGTCACTGTGACTGCTCCACTCTGTTGTCAAAGTTAGAATGTTAGAAGTTTGACTTTACTCGCCAGCTCCTTTTCACCCAATCTTTCATTTTTAACATTAATTATGTTTCACTCGCTCTGAACTTCGTTGCTCCATTTCTGTAAACAGGGCTGTAAATCTTGTTTTTTATCAGGTCACAAATGTGGCAGCTGTGTCTCTGTTCTCAGTGGTAATTCCTCATTCTTAGTCCTCTAGGCAGTGCTGCAGCTTTGTCTCTGGTCCCAATGGTAATTCCTCATTCTTAGCTAGACAGCGTGCAGCTGCTTCTCTGGTCTCAGTGGGAATTCTTCATTCTAAGTCCTCTAGACAGTGCTGCAGCTGCTTTTCTGGTCCCAGTAGAAATTCCTCATTCCATGTCCTCTAGGCAGTGCTGCTAGTTGCTTCTCTGGTCCCGTTGCTAATTCCGCATTCTAAGTCCTCTAGGCAGTGCTTCTAGCTGCTACTCTGGCTCCGTCAGTAATTCCTCAGTGCTGCAGCTGTGTCTCTGTTCCCAGTGGTAATTCCCCATTCTTAGTCCTCTAGCAGTGCTGCTAGCTCCTTCTCTGGTCCCAGTGGTAATTCCCCATTCTTAGTCCTCTAGGCAGTGCTGCTAGCTCCTTCTCTGGTCCCAGTGGAAATTCCTCATTCTAAGTCCTCTAGACAGTGCTGCAGCTGCTTCTCTGGTCCCAGTGGTAATTTATCATTCTTAGTCCTCTAGACAGTGCTACAGCTGCTTCTCTGGTCTCACTGGCAATTCCTCATTCTACGTCTTCTACACAGACCTGCAGCTGCTTCTCTGGTCCCATAGGTAATTCCCACATTTTAAGACCTCTAGGCATTGCTGCAGCTGTGTCTCTGTTCCCAGTGGTTATTCCTCATTCTTAGTCCTCTAGATAGTGCTTTTAGTTGCTTCTCTGGTCCCTTCGGAAATTCCTCATTCCAAGTCCTTTAGATAGTGCTGCTTCCTGCTGCTCTTGTTTAATCGGTAATTCCTTATTCTTAGTCCTCTAGACAGTGCTGCAGCTGCTTCTCTGGTCCCAGAGGCAATTCCTCATTCTTAGTCCTCTAGACAGTGCTTCTAGCTGCTTCTCTGGTCCAAGCAGTAACTCCCCCATTCTAAGTCCTCTAGGCAGTGCTGCAGCTGTGTCTCTGTTCCCAGTGGTAATTCCTCATTCTAAGTACTCCAGACAGAATGCTGGAACTATAGACGAGACCAGAGAAGCAACAAGCAGCACTAAGTCCTCCAGACAGTGCTGCTAGCTGCTTCTCTGGTCCCAGTGGTAATTCCTCATGCTTCGTCCTCTAGAATGTCCTGCAGCTGCTTCTCTAGTCTCAGCGGTAATTCCTCATTCTTAGTCCTCTAGCCAGTGCTGCTAGCTCCTTCTCTTATCCCGTCGGTAATTCCTCATTCTAAGTCCTCAATACAGTCCTGTTACTCTGGTCTCATCGGTAATTCCTCATTATAAGTACTCTAGACAGTGCTGCAGCTGCTTTTCTGGTCCCAGTGGTAATTCCTCATTCTAAGTCCTCAAGGCAGTGCTGCAGATGTCTTGCGTTCATACATCCACAACACTCCAAACCAAAATACATAGATAAAAGACATTGTCATTTACAAAGGCAATAGCTTTAACAAATGCGAGACCGATTGCATTGCAAATGCTTGCTCAAAATCAGAAGTAACCACCCAGGCAATTATTAATTGTATTTGTTTGCATACCGCGTAAACGTTGATGTTGAATATTCACTGGCTGACATCAGTGGTGGCTTCAGGCGCTGCCGATAGCACAGCAAAACAGATGCAACCGTGTTGTTATCACACGTTACGGCCACAAGGAAGGTGTTAACCCACGTGGTCAGAGCAGGAGGTGTTCAGTTGAAGTAATCAATGCTACAGCGATGCAGCGACTATGCATGTCATGTGTTGGGAGCGAATATTGAGCTTCGCAACCCTTTCCGTCAAGAGGATGTTGGTGGTGCAAAAAGGCGCATAATGCAGGTCCATTGGCCATCTCAGATCGTGTACGAGCATCCTGCCACTACTGTAGGTGTTGCTCAAAGGGTAGTGTGGTTGAGGTATTCATAACTTCACCTTACCGTGTAGTAATAAATTAATCTTATAGCCTTCAGATTCTCCCAAAATAATATCATGAGTAAAGGTTCAAAAGACAAACCAATCGCTGCTCCGTGTTTCCGAGGATTGGAGCAATCCTGCTGTTGGGGCAAAATCTGCTTTCCAAAGGCTGCTGCCCAGTTTATGGCACGTTTGCTATGACGTCATACTTGGGCGTTAGATCTTCCATCAGATATCTAGTGTAGCTAAACTTCAGCATGTTTTTACAGTTCGTGTCTTGCCGAATATCTAGCATTTATCGTGTTCCGATCCTGGGCCATATCATTGGATGTTGGCCGCTTAGCCATAGGTTCAGCGTTCTAGTATCAACTTTTATTGCGACCCACACACACATCCCAGTAATTCTCATATCTTTCCTACCATGATGGTAGTACAATGGTCTGGGCATTTATGTAAAGGAGACATACACATTTGCAGCAGTTCAGAGAAATCACATACATGGGGGGATATTTATATCAAAATGACAGAGCACGATGTTGCACCAAAAGTGGTAATGCTGCACTCCCACATTTTTAAAAAGCAGGAATGTACATATTTACAAAAATACAGCGCACCCCTGTGTTTCCGCTGGTGCTAATAAAGCTGCCTAGTGCCAGTGCAGACACTCTTGCGCTATGTTACAAGGGCACCTGCTCTGCAGAGGGTGATTGTTTATGTGCAGGAAGGGACACCTTCCCGCACATAAACAATCAATAATGGCGATTTGCTCTTTCTATCTGCAGCACACAAGGAAAGAGCAAAAAAACGAGGAGAAATTAATAATTTCACCTTGTATCGCCAGTCTAAGACCAGGCATTCCCTGGTCTTTGTTTTTGGCACTGCCCCAGCCTTTTAAATCTGAAGCTGCATCAAAAAGCAATGGGTGTTGCGGCCACCCACTGCAACACCCATTGCACGCCCCTTTCACGAGAAGTGTAGTGTGAAAAGTGGCCTTAAATACAAGGCGGCGTTAAGCCACGTTAAATGGCTTAACACCGCTTTGTAAATAAGGAGACGGGGATATCGCCACCAGAACATCGCTAAAAGTGATGTTCTGGTGGCGATATCCCCTTGTAATTATGCCCCTTTGTGTCTCAAGTGTAGACGTGACAGCAGACAGCTGATGTTTCCAGCTGCATACGGTTAACTGTGTGTAAAGAGTCTGTGTCCCAGAACTAATCACGACTGCTAATTATGCTGATGGAGGCATGAGAATTACATTTAATGGCCTTGTCCAAGGGAGATGAGCGAGACATTGAACTGAAAGCGGCAAATAAGTGAAACCTCAAAGCAAAAGAATGTGCAATGTAAAACAGATCAATTCTCCAAAGGCAATTGGACGGCGAAAGATGGTGCTAGAGTACTCTATTGTAGCCCATTGGAATTCTTAGATGCTACATAGACAGATACAGGTTGGGCAAACTTGCCACAAAATCATTCAGCTGCTCACATTAAAAATAATTTTTCTTTCAACTTACATGGATTAAAAGCTACAGGAGTGCATTCAGAACAATGTCCATGATTTTGTGAATCTGTATATGAGTCTCTGGACAGCATCAGAGTGGGTCCTTACAGTCCGGTCCCAGGACCTGAAACCTTGTCCCATGGAACAGACTTTTCTTCACACACGTGCTAGGTCGGGGATAACAGGGGACTCAAACTAATTCAAAAGGCGGAGAGTTCCCTATCGCCGCTGCATCGATCAACAGGCAACCCTCCCCTTCTCACAAATCAAGGAAGGTATTGTTGATCCCAAGTGCCTGGAGGCATTACCTAAGCAACTGGCACTACCGCTAGAGATTCAACTACTCAATACCGGATATCCGCCAAAACCGGATATCTGCCAAAACTGTCCGTTTTGCCTGAGGAAAGGTCACTGGTTAATACTCAAAGCAAAATTAAAGTTGAAACGCTCTGTAAATAAGGAGGAATTTGAACCAGAAGACAAGAAGCTTGTTGCAATCCTTGCATTAATCTGTGGAAGCTGGCAAGCACGGGGCAAGCAGCTACTATGGATGAGGGCTGCCCCAGGAGGTAGCAAGGTGACACCCCCTGCTGAATTGGCCCAAATCATGCGTGTGCCACCCAGCAACTACCAGTCCACCCTCCGTTAGTATGGGAGGTGGCAGGCGACATCCCAGAGTAGCAGAGCTTCACCTTGAGGCAGGGAAGGATTAGTAGTAGGGAGCCAGTTGCTAGGCACAGTATGTACCCCTAACAGAATCAATACATTGGTGCGCACTGGGGCTTTAAGTAACTACAGGCATTCTATCTCCTAGAAGTTACACAACCCACTGCGAATGGAGAGGGTAGACAACCACAGCATGGTAAAAGATTAATTTTTTTAAACACAGACAGATGACAAAGCTTTTGCATGGGAGGAGGGGAGTGCACCAGGCACAAGATCAGCAATCTGAGGGTGGTGGTGTACTCTGCAAAAGGAAAGTCCCCCCAGCTTGTATTGTTATAGACAGACACCTACTGAACAACCCAGGTGCCACTGGGGGCTGGCATTCTTCACTGCCTGGCACCCTCATAATACACTCAGTTTCACAAGGAAACGTTAGGGATGGGTTTGGTGGGGGGGAGGGGGGAAGAGAGAGCTGGAAGCAGAGAATGGGTAGAGTATTTCAGAGGAACATTTATTTTAAGCGAAGATCTTCCTCCTAACTACTTTACACACCTAAATGATCCACCAAATAGGGGGGAGTGAGATGGAATTATTACAGTAAGGATCACAGACAAGTTGTTTCTTGAGCACTTAAGATTCACTCAGGGATTTTATGCCCAGTTTAACTATTAGGAGCTGTAATATTGCCCTTTATAGGGAGATGAGGTGCATTGCTTCCCAATGTTGACTCTTGAATTTCAAGGCCCTTTTGGGGATGGGTCCAGAGAACTGTACAGTGCTTCCCTGAAGACACGATTGTAACAACCTACTGAACTGATGTAATAGTTTTTACATTGTGGATACATTTTCAGTCAGCCGAGCTTTGAGCATCGCCTCAACATATATTTTTGTAAAGTAACACATACATCTCAGCACAATACAGAATAAGATAAACACAGTGAAAATAAAAATCATAGCACAAAAATGCAAACTCTTCAAGGGGAGGGAGGTGCATTAATTCCTAAAGTTCATGTGAGGAGAGGGGTGGGGTTGGGTGGAGAGGAGTGGGATTGGGTGGGGAGAAGTGGAGTGTGGTGGGAGTGTTTTTGAAAGCACCTGTGGAGCACATTTGGTTTGGCAAAATCATCAAATTTGTAATTGAAATAAGGCAACACTCCTGACAGGCACATTATGACCCCAAGCACCTTGTTAGGGTTCATGTGAGGTATTAGGCTGACACCCACTCCAAGTCATTATTGACAGTGTTTCCAGTCCAGAACTTTACACCTACAAATCATTAGGTCTCACCTGAACAGCCTACGGACTCACTTACCACTGGTTGACTTAGTCACTCTCATTTCTTTGATTCGGTTTGGTCAGTGCGTGGACTTCACTTCTTCATGTGTTTGTCCCTCCCCTGGAACATGGCTCAAGTACTTCCTCTTATCTAGTGTCCTTCCACTGACCACGCTTTTGGAGCTACTTTCTTTTTTTCAGTTGCAGCACTCCCTAAAAGTGCACGTGTTTGCAGGCCATCTGTCCCTCCACCCCTTCCTGTGTAGTTGCTTCCACGCGCACCTTCTGTGTTGTTGCCGTTTCCTCATCATTTTTGCTTGCCCCATCCCTCCTGCGCTGTGTTGCTTACACCATATATCTCCCCTGCATTGTGTTGCTTGCCCCATCCTCCCACCACTTCCCGTGTTGTGTTGGTAGCTCCACTCCGGAAAGCAGAAAAAAACACTATGATGCAACCAGCACTGGCTGCACCATAGCACTTTTTTCCCCCTAACTTTCAGCCATGCTACATACCAGCCGCAAGGCTGTACAACATGACTAAAAGACATTGACAAAGTCAATAGCTCTTGCATAGACAAGATCTACTGGCTATGCCAACGCTTGTTCACTAGCCCATAGCAGATCTTAATGCATAGCACAATCCATCGAGAGATGGTTCTTTTTCACTGCTTTTCTCTTTTTTATTCCAGAGAAGCCCTCAAAACAGTTGATCATTCAAACAATGGTCTCTGGTCAGATCAATGGTAAAACTAAGGGCCCTCTTGGGGTCAAGACGGTGGAGGCATTCCTCCTCCTTAGAGGGATGAGGTGGAGCAAGGTGATGGTCTGTCCGCTACAGAAGGCTGTAACTATCTTTGGCAGAAATCCCACTTTGGTTCGGAGGACCAAATTGTCCAGGAAGAATGATGTATAGGACTGCTTGAATGGACAAGGCCTGGAGTTCACTCACTCTCCTTGCAGATGTAATGGCGATGCTAAACAGACGTAGAGGACAAGTGTACATTGGTTCAAAGGGAGTGCACATCATCTGAGAACTAAATTAAGGTCCCACTCGGCATCACAAAGTGAAATGTGTTGGTGCAAACATGTTGGTCAGCCCTTTCAAGCAATGAATCACAACGGGCGATTTGAAAAGAAATGGCCGTTCTGGCAAATCAAAAAACGTCAAGAGATAACCTTTAACAGTTACCACAGCAAGACCTTACTGGGCCAAATAAACAAAACAAAAAACCAAGTACTGCACTCAGAGAAAATACACTTTATATTTAAAATAGTTTTATTTCAAGTCTCATCAAGTTGCCTAGTATATGTAAAACAACCACACAGATTAATATTAAAACAGCACTTATGCATGCCAGTAACAGTGAGAATAATATGAACGTTTCTACCATAGTTGGAACGTCATTGGGCAAGCTAACACTCCAAATACTCTTCTATGGACTATACTAGTGCATAGAAGTAGGATTAGCTCAACTTGCAACTAGCGTTTCTTAGGATTTAGCACACTGCCTACCTGTTTAGAGCAGGAAGCTGCAGTTATCAGTAACAGGGAGAAAGTGCCCCCCCCCAAAAGGAAAACAAATATCAACTGGGCTCAGTTCCACTCTCAGCCTAAGACTGGATGGTGCGGCAGTATGGCAATCTTACAGTCTCAGTCAGGATCTTTGGCAGTATTGTGTGAGATAATCTGGGGTGAAGGACATCTCTAATCCAATGGCCACTCCAAAAGGCTTTTATACTATCAGGCACTGATCATACATTATATAACGAATTTCTGACAATCTATATACCTATCAGTATATTAACCTTAAGACACATTAGTATAAACTAATATGGTAAAAATGAGCCAATTCAGACTACATTATGTTCTTGTTGTTAGCTGACCTTGAAATATAGATAACAAGGCACTTGTCAAAGACCAATGTAGAATTAGGTGTCTTATCAATATCAAAGACTGGATGACTTAATATTTTCACAAGTTCTTAGAAAGATAAGGACAGACGAAATGTACATCAAAAGGTAGACATGCTGATGATCAGGCAGAAAAGGAGTCTGGTCTTATTGGCTTTACGTCACTTATTCTAGACTCTTTCAGGCAGAGAAGGCTCAGAGGAGTGGTGTATCCAGAATGGCTCCAATGAAGGAGAGCCATTGCGAAGGAGTGAGGTGTGACTTCAGCACATTGATGGAAAAACCTAACTATGTTAACAGGACAGCTGTTGTCTGGAGGTGGCTTATGAATGCCTGAGGCCGGACCGCCTTTAGTAGCCAGTCGTCAAGGTATTGGAAGACTGTTATTCCCAACCTCCACAGATGAGCTACAACCACCACCATTACTTTTGCGAACACCCAAGGAGCGCAGATAAGGCCAAAGGGAACCATGGGGAACTGAGAGTGCTCTTGATTTACCGGAAACTGCAGGTAGTGTCTGTGGGATTGCAAGACTAGAATGTGGAAATAATTGTCCTGCACATACAATACTACTATCCAGTCTCCTGAATCCAGGGCAGACAGAACTTGGGCTAGAATTAGCATTCTGAACTTGTTTAAGAGGGTTAAGATCCAGAATGGGATGGAGGTTTCTGCCCTTCAGCACCAGAAAATGAAAAGTATCTACCAGCCTCGATCTCTGGTTCTGTCACACTCTCTATGGCTCCCTTGATCAAGAGAGTTTACATTTCTCCTCAGAGTATGGACAAGTAGTTTTCACAGAGGTGTTGGTGACATATCCAGGAGATGTGACAGGAACATCAGGGAGTAGCCGTGTCTCACAATCTGGAGTACCCATCGGTCAAATGTGATGCCCCTCCATCTCGGGAGGTAGAAGGTGATGTGGACTCCCACCAGCGATCGTATGCTGCAGAGGGTGACAAGGTGGTTTTACATCAGCTGCGGGAAAGGACTAGGGTCTGGCAGGACGTTTACCCCAGGGTCAGGACACAGTTGGCTTGATACACAGCTTCTACACGGAAAGGACTGGGAGGCATGTTGCTGGTGAGGCATGTACAGACATTGGCTCTACTGGTATCCCTGTCAAAGCTTGGAAGAAGAGAGCGAGTTGGGACAAATACTGAAAAGGCAGAGCTAGCCATAGTAAGACAGCAGTTGGCTTTGCTCTCCTCAAACCTTTCTAAGGCCGATTCCACCTTCGCTCCAAACACCCTAGAGTCCTCGAAGAGCATGTCCATCAAGGATAGTTCGACATCGGATGAGAAGCCTGTGGAGGGAAAGATACTGTACTGTTTCCACGATCCCTGATGGGACAGGGTTGTCATGTTCGATAGTTGCCAGGAACTATTCTCTCCTTGGTAAGAGGAGTTTACAGTGGCACTGTGAGCTAGCTGGTATATAGGCGAACATAACTGGTGGGGGTGTCTGGAATCAGTCTAGACACAAATCCCACAGTTTATGTTGTCTAAACGGGCAGATCCTGTATTGATTTATAGTAACTACACGACATTGCTACTTGCCTATTAACTGGAGGGCAAGATCTTGGAATTCACCCCGGTGGCCACCAGTACATCCATAAGAGTCTCATTGAAGGGGTGCAGAGGTTTCTTGGTTCATTTGGCTTGCGCAATTCTGTTAGTGCATTTGTCTTCACCTCTGTTATGCCCAGGGTGAGTTACAAAACATCTGCTGCCCTCCTAATCACTATAGTGAAAGAAGGCACACTCATCTGTTGCCAGTCTGATTAGGAGAGGAAAGGCCACTGTATGGAGAGGTGTCCCGCCCACTGGAATCTTGCAGATCAAGAAACAGGTTTTCGTCATCATAAGGGGTATGACCACCATCATCATTTTCGTTGTCAACATGAGGTTGAGAGGTTTACGAATCAGAGTAGGCATACCGGTGTGCTGCTTGCAACCTCAATGTGGTAGTAAATCAGTTTCAGAGTCGAATAACACTATCGACTCCTGATCTGGCATCGGAGATGTCGGAACTGGCATCGAGAGCCATCGGTCCCGGCACCAGGAACGCCATTGGAAGTGCCACTGGAGCCTGAGTCAGGGAGGGGGCGCCGGAGGTATTCAGAGCAACACAAGAATCCGAATAGTGAGAGTGGCAGGACAAAGGGGACCCATGCTTCAATTTCTTGTGGTGCTTTGATTTCTTTAACTTACTTGAAATTCTGGACTTCAAAGATGAACAATCGCGAGAGCACAAACACGCCTTTGACTGCGACCAGGCTTTCTTTAACTTCCTCCAAAGTTCTGCAATGGCAAGTTTGGCTCTGCGGTTACGGATGGCCTTCTTAGTCATTTCACACAACGCGGACTCGTGCCTAGAGCCGAGGCACCACAGACAGACACTGTGGGTGTCCGTTACTGACATTTGCCAGTTCCAGTCCTTGTAAGCTTTAAGCCCTGTGGTTTTTGGAGGGGGTCATGTCCCTTGCATACTGGTATAAGTTTCAGGGAAAGGAAAACAGTCAGGCTGATGGGATTCAATGGAGCTTTGGATCGACGTCGGAAGGCACAGAAAGAAAGGAACTGGCACCAGCACATGGAGGTGGCGCAAATCTAGAGGCCATACGTCACATTCAGGGCGGGTCGAATCAGACAAGGAGCTGCACAACGCCACTTATCGACGTGCAAGGTAATTGCTATCAAAATTATCTGGATCCCATCTGGCGCCCGGGGAAATTCACAAGACGAGGAATCTGCAGTTAGAAGTTTGTTACTGTGGTAGCAAATGAGACAGATGGCTATTCCAGTGAGAAGCACTTCAAGACATCTGACTTTATCAGAGGAATCACCAAGATCAAGAATAGGAGTGGACTGTAATCAAGTTCTTCTGCAACCTCTCTAGAAAACTCTCAGCTTTTTCAATGAAACACCGCTACACCTTAAGTAGCAGATCTAGTAATCTGGCCTTGACATCACCTGAACATCTAGCAAAAGCAAGCAGGCATGGCTCCAAAGCAAATTTGTATCCAGAAATCAGACTGGGGGATTAGCTGCATTTAGGCTCATTCTCAGAGCTTGTTTAGATGTATCCATTCCACCTTTGACCAGTTGTGAGACTGTCACTGCATGTGTTCTGGCAAATGGCCCAACACTAGGCAAGCCAAGTTCTACGTGCAGTGGCTGACGGGCTCTATTGGACAGGATTTTGGAAGAAAAATCTCTGGGAACTTATGGAAACGCATGTGGCTTCAATTCTGTTAATTTAACTTAGGCAGCCAGTCCATTTGGTCGAAAGAAGCTTCGGGTTATTAGATGTTGGGCTCTTTTTGAGATGCTCATCTGTTGACAGCAAGTGGCAATTGCAATGTTTCCCTAGGGGGCAGTATTTTGTCTCTCAACACTGGGTAACTCTGTTTTGTCTGTCAGGATTTCAGAGGGTAAATTGCATCTGGAACCCACAATTGTCAAGGCCAGATCTAACACTTCCGACCGCCTCCTATGTAGTTACTGAAGAAAATTAAGTGTTCTTCAAAGAGGTGTCTAGGAGAAACAGGTAGCTCACGTTTCGAGGAAGTGCCTACTCTGCTAGCATTTTGTATGTCCAAATAAAGGACAATGTAAAAATTTGACAAGAAAAGGCTGTCTGCTATACTGATGCCTTCCTTATCAGACAGGATAAAGTGCTGAAAGCCCTACAGCATCAGAGTCCCAGCCAAAATGTAATTTGAAACTGCCCTAGACCTCTAGTCTAAAGCGGGATTCAGCTGTACCATCTGTGTCCAGTGCTTATCCTCACGCTTATCCTCACGCGGCTAGCACTGCTCTGGATTTGGAGGGTTTAGTAGTCTATATTCACTGAAACCTGGACCAACACCACCTCGGGACCGGACATCGCCATCGCCATCCCCCAAGGATACAAGATCTCCAGGAAGGACCGCCCCACCCGCACAGGAGGAGGAATCGCCATCGTCCACAAATCCAGCCTCCGCCTGAGCACACTCCCTGACGAGCCCACAGAACTGATGGAACACCTTCACTTCAAGATACTGGCCAGCCCCGCCGCCACCCTCCGAGGAACCCTCATCTACCGACCCCCTGGACCCCGCGGACCCTTCGCCAACTCCATCACGGACATTATCTCCCCGCAGGCCATCGCATCCAGCAACTACACCCTGCTGGGAGACCTCAACTTTCACCTCGACAACCAACTGGACCCCAACACCACATCCCTCCTGGACAACCTCCACAACATTGGACTGCGCCAGATCGTGACTGAGCCCACGCACTCAGCAGGACACACCCTCGACCCCCTCTTCACTACAGGAAACTCCATCACCTTCAGCCACACCACCGAACTCTCATGGACCGACCATCGTTGCGTCCACTTCACCTTCAGAACACCCACCATCCACAGACACCAGCACCTGCTTCCACGAAGAAACTGGACCAAAATCACTGACGACCAGCTCACCTCCTCACTCAACAACTCCACCCCAACCATCACGGAAAACGACCCCAACACCGCAGCCCGAACCCTGCATAGATGGATCTCGGACAGCACCAACACCATAGCCCCCCTCAAGAAAAACAACAATACCCGCGCCAAGAAAGCCAGATGGTTTACCACCGAACTTCGAGAGTCCAGAAGCACATGCCGCCGCCTCGAAAAGGCCTGGAGGAACACCAAATCCACAGAAGCCCACGACAACTTCAGAGCCGCCACCAACGCCCACCATCAACTCATCAGAGAAACGAGGAAAAAGCGATTGAAGACAGAATCTCCACCCACGCGCACAACAGCAAGGAACTCTTCAGCATCATCAAGGAGTTCGCCCAACCCACTAGCGAGTCTACCGACATCCCTCCCTCACAAGACCTCTGCGACAAACTCAGCACCTTTTTCCACCACAAAATCAAGAGCATCTACGACAACTTCGACGAAGACAACCAACACACTGAACCCTCACCAACCACCCCCGACACCCGGAAACCAGCGATTGACGACTGGACAGCCCTCACCACCGAAGACACACTGAAGACAATGAAGTCAATCCACTCAGGGGCCCACACGGACCCCTGCCCCCACCACATCTTCAACAGAGCCGCTGACACCATCGCACCCATGCTCCGCCACACCATCAACCGCTCCCTGGCGACCGCCTCGTTCCCCGACGACTGGAAACACGCCGAGGTCAACCCCCTCCTAAAGAAACCCTCAGCGGACCCCACCGACCTCAAAAACTGCAGACCCATCTCCCTGCTCCCGTTCCCAGCGAAAGTAATCGAGAAAGCCATCAACAGCCAACTCGCCACATTCATTGAAGAACACAACATCCTCGACTCCTCCCAATCCGGCTTCAGAAAAAACCACAGTACAGAAACCGCCCTCCTCGCCGCAACAGACGACATCCGCACCCTACTGGACAAAGGAGAAACAGTAGCCCTCATCCTCCTCGAGCCTATCAGCGGCGTTCGACACAGTCTCCCACCGCACCCTAATACGCAGACTCTACGACGCAGGAATCCAGGACAAGGCCCTCGACTGGATCCGCTCCTTCCTCTCCGGCAGGACGCAGCGGGTCAGACTCCCCCTTTCCTCTCGGACCCCACACCTACCACCTGCGGAGTCCCCCAGGGCTCCTCCCTCAGCCCGACGCTCTTCAACGTCTACATGGCTCCACTCGCCCCCATCGACAGAACCTACGGACTCAACATCGTGTCATACGCAGACGACACCCAGCTCATCCTCTCCCTATCCAACGAGCCCAACACCGCCAGACGCAACTTTCGAGAAGGCATGGAAGCCGTCGCCAAATGGATGAAAAACAGCTGCCTACAACTAAACACCAACAAAACAGAAGTACTCATCATGGGCCCAAACCCCGATGCCTGGAGCGACACCTGGTGGCCCCCGCCCTCGGAAACCCGCCAAACCCCACGGACCACGCACGCAACCTGGGAATCATCCTGGACTCCGAGCTAAAAATGGACCGCCAGATCAACTCTGTCTCGTCTTCCTGCTTCCACACCCTCCGCCTCCTTCGTAAGACCTTCCAATGGATCCCCCTCGAACACCGAAAGACCGTCACTCACGCCCTGGTCACCAGCAGACTCGACTACGGCAACGCACTCTACGCCGGAATAAACAAAAACCCGCAAGTTACAGAACATCCAGAACGCCGCCGCAAGACTGGTCCTCAACCTGCCAAAACACTGCCACATCTCCCAGCACCTGCGCACACTCCACTGGCTCCCTGTCGAGGCGAGAATCACCTTCAAGATGCTCACCCACGCACACAAGGCCCTCCACGGCACCGGACCAGC
The DNA here is from genome assembly GCA_963921515.1 of Calotriton arnoldi. Taxonomy (NCBI): domain Eukaryota; kingdom Metazoa; phylum Chordata; class Amphibia; order Caudata; family Salamandridae; genus Calotriton; species Calotriton arnoldi. The sequence goes on along the minus strand of CAWUFW010007808.1, from coordinate 838,662 downwards.
ATACCTGAACAGCCGACTCAAATTCCACGCACCCCAAAGGACCCTACGATCAGCCCAGCTCTCCTATGCCGTGGTCCCCCGCACCAGAAAGACCAGATCGGGAGGCCGCTCCTTCTCCTTCCTCGCGGCCAAAGCATGGAACGCCCTTCCGCTCCACCTCAGACAGACATCGCTCCCCATCTTCGCAAGAAACCTCAAAACCTGGCTCTTCAACAGACCCCCTCCTTGATGGATGGAACCTGCACCCCCCCACCCCTAGCGCCTTGAGACCCTTACGGGTGAGTAGTCGCGCTTTAACAAACCCCTGATTGATTGATTGATTATGCATGCGCTTTGGAAGTACCATTCCTGGCCCTATTAGTACAACAGATGGAGTTGAGGGCTCAGTCACAAAAGGATCAGAATCCAGATATTTACAGCGCAGCCAACTGCAGTTGAAGATGCACTAGGGGTTCCCAATGCTGCACCAGAGATTCAAAGTCTTTGCCTACTGCAAAACAATAATGGACACCATAGTCTATCTGCTGGTCTCATCTGTGTTGGGTCAGCCTAGGTTTTGAAGAACACACCTGTTTTGGAGGTTGGATATTCTGAAAGATTAGGACAGAAACTGGGAAGGAATCAGAGGGTTCTTCCAGTGCTATTTTTCTGTGATAATGCTTCACCAATGAGAGAAGAATATGGACTGTTAAAGAGTTTTTTTGTTGGAAGTGAAGTGTGAAAATGCACAGGGAAATGACTAACCATTCTCTTGATTGTGGCACCTGCTGTATGCAAAACATAAGGAACTGATTACAGAGATGACAATGAGCCACAAGAATGAACTGATTGGAAAAAAAAATCCAGATCCAGTCAGCTGCCTGGAGAAATACAAAATAAGGAATCTGTGGGAAGGTGTATGCATTGAAAAATGGCTTTACATAGTGGTTGATTAAGCATAGGGTGAATAGTAAAGTCCTGTAGCCAATTCAAGATCCCCCACGTGCACCTAGACATGGTTGGTATCGTGCAGCGTAATATCTTGTTTTGAACCTTTTCCAAATATTTTTGGGGGAAGCCACCTACTGTATTTTTGAATAATACTACCTGAACTATTCTGACACAACTTCAAACACTGGCTTCAAGTGCACCTTCAGGAAAGTGCTTAGCGAGACCTACACGATTACAAGAGCAGCAATAGTACTTAAACCCCAAAGCAGAAATTAAGCAGAGTGTGTAATAGGAGGGGAAACTGTGCTGTCAAGAGCGTAAGGCAGACATTCAAAGTTGGTAGAAATGGTAGTCAACCACCTCTGGAAAAACAAAAGACTTAAATAAATAAAAAAACAATATGAACGAAGTAACTCCGCACCTCTTAGTCAGTGTGTCAATAAGACAAACACTGAAATGCTATACAGAATTGCCTTGTTTCTTTCACATTAAAACAACGTAGGCCAAAGGAAGGAACAGTCACCTCCCTATTAAACCTTTTTTCGATACCTAGGAGGGGTCTGTGCGGAGCTTAATATGCTTCTAGTAGGACGTCTTCGTACATATTAACCGCCAAAGAAGTTTGAATGCAGCTTTCTGACAAAACACACTGAGGAAGTACACCGTCCTCTATATTTTAGCATAACCAACCGTTCATCCCCAGACAGTAGTTTCCGTATTAGCGATGGCAGAGAAAGGATTAAGGTGCAGTATACTGGTGGCTGAGAAAATTCCCAGAGCATGTGAATTATTTTTAACTAATGACTCTTGAAATGACTCGTACCTAGATTCATGCGGTCATGGACTTCTGTGACGAAGTGATAAAACAAGTGCAACCTGCATTTGTGCCCATTTTAGCACTTGCTCTCATGAGGCCCTGAGTGCAAAACTGCACTTGTTTCACTTACAAGAGTTTACAGACATTTCCTTCACTCACAGCTGGGTTTTGTGTGACCACAGCAACCAGGATCTTTCTGACCTGAATGCCGATTCAATCCTTCGCTTTTTTCAACGTGGATGGTCATAATTATTATTATTTTTTTTTTTATACGGGATGCTTCATTCTTCCTGCTCAAGAAACTTTGAGGAGGACCCCCGACTATTCTGCTTCAGGGGTCGAAATCACGTCAACATGGTCGTTTCACATAATTAGTAAATTATTTGTAAATTGCTGCACCCGAGCTGAGAGTATAACCGAATCTGGAATAATTCCGTTTAATTTGGCACTTTAGTTTTCACTTTAATTTCTTCTCTACCCCAGTTGTGTATTTTTAATACCATCAGTTGTAAATAATGAAATGAAAATACTAATTTAAACTGAAACTTATCACCGTACACCCTAGGACTTTCTTGCCATTTTTGAAACATTTTTGTAGTTGTTGAAATGATTCAAGGACCATTCCTTAGCAAAGGGTCTAATGCTGCTTTCTTTTCCTAAATGCATTTAACTTAGCACCTACAATAAGCAGTCTGGATGGAACAATTTTCTTTTTCACAGTACCCTCAGGTTTCCTCAAGGAATACAGCACGACACAATGTATGTTTATGTCCGCTTTTACAGAGGCAGCCCACATCAGCCTTTATCTTGGGGCACTTGCTCATGCAAAACAGTACGCAACGGCAAAACACGTTATTGCACATTACTTACAATCTAGGTCATAATGGCAACATACCAGGTGCCAGTGCTGGCCTAAGTGAACCTGTTGGTGAAACAAAACCAAACAAGAAACCTTTTGAACAAGTTACTTACCTTCGGTTACATCTTATCTGGTAGAGACTATATATCTTCAGATTCTTTACCTTAGAATTATCCCCAGGCGTCAGATTGGATCCGGAAAACTTATGTGACCAGTACCCCTGCGTGCCAGTAGGGGGCGTCGTTTGGCTCAACGTGGCGTTGTCCGCATCAGAAGTGATGTGCACGGTGCCTACATGGGCGCCACCCCAGCGCGCTAACGTCAGTTTCTTTTTGCAACATTTCATGCCAGGAGCGCGAAGTCATGAAGAACACTGACCACTGGTATGCAAAACTAGGGCCCTGACAGGGGAAAACCCTGTCCCTAGAAATCCGTCCACAAAGCGGGGAGGATGGGTGCGTCGGTCAGGAATCTGCAGCTAGATAGAGTCTCTATCAGATAAGGTGTTATTGAATGTTAGTAACTTGTTCATCTTATAGAGGCTTCTGGCCCCAGATTCCTTACATTAGACTTGATACCCAAGCAATACCTCCTTGGAGGTGGATATGCGAAACAATTTCACACCAAAAAGTCCAGCAGGACCAAACGGGCAAAGTGACCATCCCGATTGACCTGAATGTCCAGGCAATAATGTTTTGCGACCGTGTGCAAGGAGGCCCACATTGCTGCCTGGTAGATGTCCAGGATCGACACTCTGCGTGCTAATGCAATGGCCAAAGCCTTGGCTCTGGTGGAATGAGCATGCTAGCCCTCAGGGGTTGCTTCTTGGCCAATGCATAGCAGATTGTAATGCAGAGCACGATCCAGTGGGAGGTGGGCAGTTTCTGTACGGCCTTTACCTTCTTCGCTCCAACAACCCCACAAAGAGTTGGTCATCCACCAGGAACTCTTTTGTGCGGTCAAGGTAGAACGACAGTGCTCTTTTTGGTTCTAGACAGCGAAGTTGGTCTTCTTCCTTTGAAGGATGTTGCAGAGCGTAAAATGCAGGCAGGGTGATGGACTGGTGTACCTGAAAGAGAGTGACAACTTTCAGCAGAAAAGAAGCTCTTGTGTGAAAAAAACAGCTTGGCTGGGTAGTTGCTCAGGTACGGAGGCTTGGATGGCAAAGCTTGAAGCTCACTTGCCCTCCGGGCAGATGTTACTGCCACCAGGAAGGCCGTCTTGATGATAAGGAGCTTGAGAGGCCAATTGTGCAATGGTTCAAAGGGTGTGCACATCAGAAAAGTTAATACCAAATTAAGATCCCACTGAGGCATGATAGAGGATGACGGTAATAAAAGTGTTGCAAACCTTTAAACAACCTATTTAGAACAGGGGATTTGCAGAGGGGTGGCTGATCAGGCAACCGCAGAAAGGCGGAAGAAAGATAGCCCTTTAGGGTGCCCAGAGCAGAGCCCTGCTGGGCAAGAGAAAGGATAAAGAGAAGGACCTGAGCGAGGGGCCTAGAAAGAGGGTCAACTGGTTTCTCTGTAAACCATGCCACAAACTTACCCCAAAGGCAGGCGTATGCAGTCTTGGTGGAGGGACGCTGGGCTGACAAGATAACACTGCACACTTCGGGCGGAAGGTGTCAACTGTCACCGCTCAATCTACACACATGAAGGCCGAGCGTTGTCAGGTTCGGGTGGAGAACCTTCTTTTGTTGCTGCTAAACAAGATCCGCCTGAAGAGGCAGCCTCATCAGAGAACCAATGGCCATGCTGAACAGTTCAAGATACAAAAGTCGCCGAGCCCAGTCCGCAGCCACAAGGATGACCACGGCCCAGCCGTTCCTGATCTTCTTGAGAACTCTGGGCAGGAGTGGTATGGGTTGAAAGGCATAAAGGAGGCCTGAGCTCCACTCAAGATGAAAAGCATCTCCAAGCAAGAGCTGCCTTGGAAACTCCAGCATGCATAACGGCTAACATTGTGCATTCTTGGCAGTAGCAAACAGATCTAACCAAGGCTCTTCCCACAGCTGAAAGAGACCTTGCACTACCTCCAGATGGAGATGCCATTCATGATCCGCTATGCATCCTTGGCTGAGTTAGTCTGCCCTGCCGTTCATAGAGCCTGCCAGGTGTTGCACCACCAGGGAAATGCTCTGAAGTTCCAGCAATGTTCAGAGATGCAGGGCCTCTTGACAGAAGGTCCACAACCCTACCCTACTCTGTTTGTAGCAGTGCCACATGGCGGTGTTGTTGTCCGTAAACACCTGCAAGAGCCTTCCCTTGATGGAGGGCAGAAAGGCTTTTAATGCCAGCCGGATCGCCTGGTACTCCAGTAGGTTGATGTGGAGTCCTGCTTTCGCCTGAGGCCTCTGATCTCCATCTCCCCCAGATGGCTGCCCCATCCCAGGAGTGGCACATCTGTCATCACTGTCAGATCTGGTTGGAGAAGGGAGAGGTGTCTGCCACTGCCCCAATCGCAGACTGTTAACCACCACTGCAGATCTTTTGCAGTTCCCTCAGAGATCTGGACCATGTCGGGGAGATTCCCCAGAGGATGCGCCCACTAGAACTTCAGGTCCCACTGCAGAACCTGCATATGACAGTGGGCATGTGTCACAAGCAAGATGCAGGAAGCCATGAGGCTCAGCAGCGTCCGAGTCAGTCTCCTTGAAATACAGGACAGAGGCCGAAACATCTGTATCATAGCTTGAATATCCTGAACTCGCCATTTGGGAGGATAGGCCCGAAACTGCACTGTGTCCAGAACAGCTGAGATGAAAGGGAGCATCTGAGAGGGAGTCAGGTGTGACTTTGGCACATTGATAGTGAACTCCAGCGAGTGCAGGAGGTCTGCCATAATCTGGAGGTGGGAGACGACAGCCAGGGGAGAGCCCGCCTTCAAAAGACAGTTGTCGAGATAGGAGAAGACTGGCACCCCTGACCTCCGCAGATGAGCTGCAAACGCTGTCAACACCTTGGTGAACACCCAAGGGGTGCTAGTAAGGCCAAAAGGAAGCATAGCAAACTGAAGGTGCTTGTGGCCCACCGTGAACCGCAGGTAACACCCGTGGGCAGGCAGGATGGGAATGAGGAAGTATGCGTCCTGCAAGTCCAACGCTATCATCCAGTCTCCCTAGTCCAGGGCAGACAGGACCTGAGCGGGCATGAGCATTTTGAACTTCTCCTTATTGAGGAAGAAATTGAGAGGGTGCAAGTCTAAAATAGGACAAAGTCCTCTGTCCTTTTTGGGCACCAGAAAGTAGCAGGAAAAGTAACCACGACCTACTTCTGGCATCGGCACCCTTTCTATGGCTCTCTTGGCTAAGAGAGCCATCACTTCCTGGCGGAAGGGAGTAGCCCCTTCGGACAATCTGAAGAACCCAGCGGTCTGATATTACAGACCTTCAGCGGGGCAGGTGATGGCATATCCTGCCTCGCAATGGATGACCATGATGGCAGGAGGGTAAATTAAAGGGGTTTGGAGGCAGTGGCTGCCGGGGGAGTGGTGGGGCCGGACCTTTGGCTGCCCGACCCACAGGATCTGTGGGTACCGCATCCTCAGCCATGCAGAGGCTGGGAAGCTTGCACGCGTGGTGACTGGGCTGGTAAAGACGTGACTGGAAGCCCCTTTCGTGGCCATGAAAGGAGCGAAAGGTGGACTGGGCTTGGTGAGGAGCTGGCTGTACCTGTGATATACTGGAAGCAGAGTCTTACTTTTCTCTAAAGAAATGGGAACCATCAAAGGGCATGTCCATAAGCAACGCTTGTACAACCCCAGAAAAGCCAGTTACTCTCAGCCAGGAGTGGCGCCGTAAGGCCACTGACTAAGAAACCACTCTGCCCAGTGAGTTGGTCGTGTCCAGCACACATCGAATCGAGAACTATGCTGCATCCCTCCTGCCAGACATAGCTTGGCGGAGTAAGGTCCCGGCCTTCTCTGGGACCATGGGCAGCACCTGTGCAACTGACCCCCAGGGCATGGGTGTAATGGCCCAAAAGGCACTCAGTGTTCACAGACCGCAGTTCCAGGCAGGTGGAAGAAAACATTTTCTTCCCAAGGTGTCTAGCATTTTGGATTCCCTATCCGGTTGAGCGGTAGGGAATGCACCAGGATTTACATGGGAGGTGACAGCTTGGAGCTCTCCGGGGTAGGGTGTTGCGAGAGGAAGTTGGGGCACTTGGGGCAGGGCAGTAGTGGCAGACAATCGTCCTGTTCACAGATGCCCCTGTGCAGGGTTTGGACCAAGAAGCGGTTCTGAGGGGTCACTGCCGGCTGAAGCACCTCCGTCAAGACGTTAGTCTTGACTGCCACTGAGGGTAGGCTAAAGTCCAGAACCTCAGCCACCCTTCTCACCACCACAGCAAAAGAAGCCTCCCTCCTCCGTAGCCATGGTAGGAGAAGAGAGCATGCCAGTATTTGGAGAGGTATCCAGTCTGCTGGCGTCCGCCAATTCCTCGCACCAGTCAATGTTGGAGTATAGGGGCTGGCATTCTTCAGGGTCCAGCGACCCCTCTCAATCCTCCCTGAGTCCCAGCCCATAAGAATAGGGCTCCGGCCTGGAAGGCATGGCACTCCTGCGACTCCGTGTCGGAGTCGGGATGGGAATGGGAACAGCAGCGCCGGGAGCATCGGCACTGAGGAAGGTCAAGGTGGTACAACCAGTGCTGGTCCAGATCCATCTGTGGATCCTAGGAGCCCAACAGGAGCAGGGGACGGACCCATGGCAGAGAACCTGGGGGCCAGAAGGCACACCAGCGGGGGCGGGTGGTCCAAATAGGAGGTGCATGGCCTCAGTGAACCCGCAGAGTTGGGCAGGGTGGCTCCGACTCCTCAAAACTCAGGGAGGCATGTAGCCAGCCCAGGCGCAGGCTCAACCGCGGAGCCAGGCCTCAAATGACAATACTCCCCCGTCTTGCCAGATGACTTTGATGGATGGGGCAAACTCGAAGACCTCTGCGACTTTTTACTCTTTTTGCGCTTGCTGGACTCAACTGAAAATGACATGGAGTGCGACAAGGATCTTGGGCTTTGCGACCGATCCCGGGGCCTTCTTCCTGACCGGGACAGAGACTGTCGCACATCGGGCGGCAAGGAGCTTGAGGGCTCCCTCAAGGCCTTGGGGTGCATAGCACGGCAGGTGATGTAGATAGTCATGTCGAGGTCGCGCTCGAGCCACTAGAGGCAAAAAAGGTGCGGGTCCATCACTGACATCTGCTGATAAGTAGCCTCACAGGGCTTGAAGCCGACCTTTTTAGTTGACATACTGCATACCAGGAGAGAAATCTCTAAAGACTTTGACAAAAAATCGAAAAGGATCAGTCAAACATTGACTGGGGATAGCTCTCTCCGGATCTGCGCCGACTGGAGTGGAAAGAAAAGAACTGACATCAGCTAGCTGGGGTGGCACCTATATAGCCACTGCGCACATCACTTCCGAGGCGGACGATGTCATGCGTAGCAGGATGACACCACCTACTGGCATGCAGGGGTACTTCTCACGATACATTTTCGGCTCCAGTCTGATGCCTGGGGATAATTCTAAGGCAAGGAATCTGCAGCTAGAAGTCTCTATCAGATATATATGATCTTCACATTTGTGCAGAGAAGCTAGAAAAGAAGTCTGCACATCTCCTTCAAAATCAACTGAAATGCAAGCTCTACCAGAGATCTTTATTTCATACCACTGTGCAGCGCACGTGTAATTCAATAAATTTCACAATTGATTTTATGGTTTATCATTCAAAACACTGCCATTTACAGGGTTGCCAATGATGAATTTGAACGCGTTGGTCCAATAACTTATCTATTAGTAACTTGCACTAAAAACAACGCTATGTTCAAATACAAAAATAAAAAGCAGCGAAAATAGGGGTTAATCATCAACTGCCAAACCTTTTTCTGGCTCTACCCTGCCACTTGTTTCTGAACAGCACAATAAAACAAGCATTTAGCTAGCTATAAGCATCTACATTAATCAATGTTCCACAATAACACGTACTTCACTCTCGATCCAGAACAGTTTATTAACTTACAAAGGGGGGAGTGTGAATGAAGCTTCACAGGTATTTGGTCAAGACATCATTTTCCATGTTCTAAGGGCTCGCAAGGGAATCCAGGTTTGGGTTCCCGACTATGAATTTGCCGTTGCTGGACGGAAATCCTTATTGCTTCTCCCACCCCACCCTAAAAAAAGAAAATTGTTGACCTTGCTAATACCTGCCATTCCGTTCACTCTACACTAAACCTTCGGAGGATCAATTGGTCTCCACACCTCAATCAATCCATGGAAAACAACTTCCCGGCACATCGAATCGGAGGTATGATCAGTCAATTAGGCATCTGGAATTCCCCACAATGGTACACCCCATCCTGACAACAACTGCAAAGGTAAAAAGGTAACTTCTACCCAATCTGCAGCCCCAGATATAAGTCGCTCAGCGTTCTGCTTGCTGAAAATCCTTTTGTAGTGGACTCAGAGTATGCTTTCCAACTCTGCACAGTTAGTATTATATATTTGTCTATTGTACCTGAAAAAAAAAAAAGGTTCACAGGCTCGCTCGCTGTTAAAAATTTACTGGACAACTATTTCTTTATGTTTCTCCCTTACCAAGAACATCTTAGTAAGAGAAGTGTACTTGATATCATTTTAATTTTCTCATTTTCTAAGGCACCCGTCATTGTGTTGCGCTCTCACATAGTTTCAACTCCTTCAGCTTGTACGACAGACGTTCTAAAGACACCTTAGCTCTCTAACAAAAATACACTTCAGAAACTAGATGATTTTAGCCTGTTGGTAACTGTATGGCAATGATGAGTGAAGTACAGTCTAACCATTCTGACTTCCATATAATTTACAAAAAATATCAGTCTCTGTGGATTGCTGCTGTCCAACGTGTGAAAACATTAGGTACAGTTTAATGTGTTTACTTTTGTGATGAACAAAGTATGTTGTTTATTAAAGTAAAAGGAATGATATAAAAGGTTTCTGCACTCAACACTGCCACATTATTGCACAGTTGTACTTTTTAAAGTCCGTTTTAAAACCAAAATACTGATTGCACTTAAAAATTTCCAGTTTGCACTGCAGCCAGGCACTCTGGAGAATCCACACCTCCTTTCTTGTCAGCTTCAGTCCACAAAGCAAGCATCCTCAGGTCTGTGAGTGAGCCAACCCGTCGACCCTACAAAAAATAAAAAATGGCGTCAATCCACTTCGATCACAACCTCACCTACCAAACACATTGCCTTTTGGCCCTCCTCCCTTGTTGACCCCGTCAACTTCCTCCCAGCAGATTAGGCCTGTGCCATGATAGTGCCCTGGGTGAGAGAAAAAAACAAGCATTGGCATAGCCAATAGGTCTCGCCTTTGGGACCTTATTAGCGTGTAGCCATGCAGCACATTATCCTGGGGGCTGTGCCGCCAGGGATTGAAGAGCTAAACAATTACTACACACTGGGCCATGCAGTCTGATGCAGGAATACATGCTTGCATCAGAAAACATTTATGGACACATTCCAAGGCTTTAAGGCACAGACACAAAGACAAGTGCCTCGATGCAGGTCAACAGCACTATAACATTCTGTGTGCGACTGCATCACTAGAGTATTGAACAACCTATGAAAAAAGCCCTTTATTGTAAACAATACCCCTGCAAGCACAGTACATACGCTGTGCAGGCGAGACTTAAAAAGCGGAATCAAAACTAGACAGCCATTGCATTTCGCAACCCGGGCATTCAGCAGCGTTGACAGTGGGCTCCTATGAACAACTTGGGGCCCCTGCACTATTTTTTAAACAAATGAAGCATTGAGCAAAACAAAGTTCTGCTTTTTTCAGTAGAACAGCCTCAGACTACATGAAGTTCTGAAATCTGCAGAAACAAAAATCACTGTCCTGATAATTTGATATAAAATGCTAAGTGAAGCGTTCATTGCGTGAAGACTCCGGTGCTGTGGGGGGCTCATGAAGTCTGATTGTCTCTGGCGCTTTAACTCTACAAAATGTCATTGAAATGTACGTGCAGAGTATGTAACTCCATTAGCCACCAGACCCTCAGTATGACATCACAATTAGTTGCTGGTCGATATATTAACAAACCTTACAACTACTTACCCTAAACTAGGAGCATCCATTACAGACCCCACTAAATCTATCGATGCCTGTGTACAATAAAATGTAGTTTCAGATGACTACTCCCTGCTATGTCATATTGTGGTCCTATTATCAAATAGGATACATAGAGTTTGAAACGACAGAGCATGCCAACACTAACTATACGGTCAATATTAATTGACACTAAAAATGCTAAAATGGAACAACGGTCTCCTTGGGGAATTCTCACAATTACAAGTTTGCGATGTTCTGTAATATAACGTTACGTTGTAAGTAAATCTTGGGTTTAAGTCATACATATATTTTATCTGCACCGCTGCTTAGCTTACCATCTGGCTATATTTACAAACTGAATAAAATAATCACATGTACAGCATTCGTGTTAATAGTTTGCAATGTCTGAAAACATACCAGTCTCGCTAAAAGTTCTCGTTTATAAACAAGTCACGCCTGCGTTTGAGACCCCAAGACGATTCTGAAAGACACCCGGAGGCTTGTTTCCTGAAGCCTGTGCCTGCCTCGCTGTGTTAAAGGAACTTGAGGGTTATGTAAATATTGGTACATTACTGCTTTTGTTTTACAAAGTGGTTTATGCCACCAGCGCCGCTTCAGGGTGCTTTCTAGTAGTGTCAACACCGATTTGTGTAGGTGCCATAAATACCATCGGCTTAGTCTTTCTATCAACTGCCGAATTATCGTGTTGTCAGTAGATGGCGCCAGAGACTTTCATATATATTCACTTTTCAATGAGAGCCAGTCTAGGTTTCCTTTCCAAAGATTAACAAAACCTCATCCATAGGAAGGAACACAGGAATTATACTATTTTGTGGACACAGTATTTTCAACATAATTATGGATTTGCAAATACTTCATCTGCTGCATGATCTGAAGATACAAAATGTTTCTAGTTATCTGATCGTATTCTAAAAAGACAAGGCAAGGGAATGCCATGTGTATTTCTAAACTAACAAGCCATTGCAAAAAAAACATGAACGCGCGCCCGCGAAACTGAAAGTCACCACGCTAATTGAAACTTGATACAGACCACATGGCGCCCTGCGCGCCGCTGCTCGCTCCCGCAAGGTGGATGCCGCCACACGCACAAGTGTCAGAAAAGTGCAGACCGATTCCAAATGGTCATCTCCTAGAGCAGCGCATGCGCGCTGCGCTAGGCTCGACCTAAATAAGGGTGACCTCCCTGTGGTGCGCCGGCAGCATGGGGCTCCTTTAGTGTTCGCAGGTCAGCTTCTGGCTCATTACACAAACATCTCCACATCTGTCCCAGTTCACCTTCACCCTCACAGCTTCGCTCCAGCAGACTGATACTAAGTTGTTTGGGGTGAGAGAGGGGGGGTGTTTGTGTGAGGCGACAGGGATGAGTGGGAGATGGGAGGGCAAGGGTGTGGTTGATGGGGTGTTAAAAAGACTGCCTGTGCAGGTCAGTGATTAAAAGCACTTTAAACTGAAACACTGGTGCCAAGTGGCAGGGACGGTGCTCTTTGCATGACCTTAATGCAAACAGCTGCATGCGACCCTGTGAAGATTTGTGCCTTGAGCCTGGGCACAGTTCGCCCACGCCAAAAGCCAGCCCTGCTTCCCAGCATGCCTCTGGTTATTCGGCATGCAGGGCTAGGCTGCTGGCGAGTCTATCGACACTCAAGAAGACTCCTCTAGGTTAACGCAGGGCTTTCTTCCTAAAACACCAGGAAAAGGGTCAAACATGCTCGGAATGACCAATGCCGTGTACCAGTTAGACCAGGTTAGGGCAGGGAAGGAACAAACTCTAGCAATGTACTCCTTGGACCACCCTCTTAAAAAAAAAAATGCTTCAAGTGAGCAAGAAAGTCGGGTGAGTTACAGAGTCAAAAGGTACCGGAAACAGGTTAAGTAGTGTGTCTTATCAAGTAGATCGGAGAGCTCAAGAGAGAAAAGGGCACCAAGTAAACCACTATCAGAAAACAATCGTACTTACCTAACAAACACGTACAGCATGTGCCCCGGATCATTCACAAAGATCCTACAGAACAAATTCAAAAGCATAAAATTAAAATTTGGCAAGTGCTTCTATGTACATTATATATCAAGGAAATGAACAGTAGGTCATAAAACAGTTATGTAATTTAAACACAATGCACATGCGGGCAACTGTGAATAAATGTGACCTGCAATCTGAACAGGGAGCAATGACTTATTTTTAGCTTTAGAAAAGTTACACCTTCACCTACGTGTTAGTTAATCTTTCACTATACTAGTTTTCACCACATTTGTGCAAATCATTCAATCACATTCACAGGAAAGAGAAAGTACATAACACGCCCAGAATGTATTAGATCAAATCAATAATATTGGGTCAAAACCTGCGGTTATTTCTCAACTACTGGGTTAACCATGATATCAGACTCATACTTTCTCATCCAATTGCATGTGGTACCATATGGTTTTTGACTGGCACCAGTTTCTTTATTCTGCTGCACTAAAACCTAGATGGTTTACCACTTTTGATGCGAATCTGTGTTGACATGCAGTAGAAACATACATGGAGGTCAACTTGTGACGAACACTTGAACAACCTCTGTTTCCGCAGGCATAAATTCAGGAGATTAGTAAATCCATTAGGGTGAAGCCTAATTCAAGACCTCATGTCTTTGTGTACTGATGACCTGAAAAGCAAAGCCAAGCCTTAGAGGGGAATTTTCATAACCTTGTAATATTTTTGTCTAAACCCACCTATAAAAGAGTACTGTTTCAGACCTTTGTCCTGAGTTTTGGAAACTCTCAAGAGACCATAATGCAGAAGAATGTGCCCCTTGTTGCGCAAGTCTGTATGAAATTGAGTGGTCAGTTACCTGGAGGCTAACAGAGTTGCCAATATATATATTTTTTAAAAGGTTTATTCACAGCTTCTTCAGAGGGGGTGAGTGGCCTAGTATTGGAGTATATTTGACACTGCCACAATCCACCGTGCTCATTTTTTGAGAACCGAGGAGGTCCTTTGTTTCATCTCCTCCATTCCCATCCTACGTGTGGCTCAGTCATAGAGTTGCTAGCCCCAGTTGGTAACAAACCAGCTAATTGAAGCTGCTATATAGCCAATGCACTTTTCCATGCCTGCACCATTGGATGACGTGCTGTGAGAGGTGCAGGTAGGTAAATGTATATATAATTCTTTTTAAAAGGTGGGGAGGGGGAAGAAAAACAATGGCTTATGCCACTAAAGAAAGAAAGAAAGAAAAAATGCAGGGGATTGTGGAACACCCTCTTATACTTGGCAGAGTGATCACCTTGGGAAAGTCAGAGGCACATATACAGTGTGTCAGTGACTGCACTGCAATCAGATGTCCTAGAATTGCCCTATATGCCTTGCCACTCAGGCATAATCTGTGGAGGGTCACTCTCACATGGGGTTGGTTACCTACATGCACACACTCTATTTTGAAACTCTCTCACCTCCCCCATGCATTAATCGTGAAGTTTGATCAACAGAAGGCAGTGAGATAAGCTGCCAGCACATCAGAGGACTCTTCCATTGGGTACTCTAGGTCGCCCTAAGGGCATTTTCACTGGTACACAAACAATCAGTCAAACAAGGTAAGTGTGCTTACACGAGTTTCATTGTTAGAAGAAACAGAGATTATAGGAGTTTGATCCGACTCTAACACCTGTCTCAAAAACCAAGATCTAACTGCAGCCAGAGAAGACCAGAATTTAAAACATCGGGACTGCCGAACTACCAGAGGGCAGGAGCCTTTGGAGACCAAGCCCTGAAGGTTAGTCCCACCTATTGTGTGTCTTTCTCTTAATATTTGCTAATCATCTGACTCCACTGTTGCAGAGGGGCGTCATTTTCCAATATAACCTTAACCAACAGCATCTACAAAGAGGAACGAAGACAGATAGCAGATACCCAGTAGTCTTTTGTGGTGGCAGGAAGCAAAATACACAAAAACATCAAACAAAAACACATCACAACACAATTTAGCATATTGATATAAACAAAAAACCGATGGGCGGATGCTTTAAGTAATCTCAGCCATTGGTAATTGCTCTGGGCTGCATTCCAGTCCATTGTTTTTTTTTTTTTGCCGATTGTGCCATTGCAGATAGGGATGGAAAGGATGCAAAGAAATAATGGTTCTGATCCAATGAACAAAAACAACCTCTGGCTGGGTTCTGCCTTGTTGGGGCTGACGAGGGACATGCAGATGTTTCTATATGTATCACGCAACACCACACGACCCCTAATCATGCTGATATCACAACAGTACACCAAACCACACTGTGCCAAAGCAAAACATTCTACTTCAAACTGACAATCATCACTCCATTGCAAACAATAATAGCTCTACAACGCCTGACTCAATCCGCTAATGGACCTCCTCAAACCCTTCAATTTAACTTGTTAACAGTTACTCTTACTGCATATAGATAATCAATCATCGAGGTGGAAATAACGACCAACCTATATACTTTGGGACTTGCCCATTGCCTCTGAACTATCAGCTAAAGGATGGCACAAACCCCCAAAAAAGAAGCACATGTAAATCCAAGATCCTCACTCAGTGGAAACAGAAAAGTCACCAGCAAATGATCATCTGGCCACTGAACTTTGCAATCGTCTGGAGATATCTACCGAGGTCAGAAACCTGGGAGTGATCATACACTCTAGCCAAACACTCATCCCTCAAATGGGCCTAATCGTAAGAAGCACCTTCTACACCATTCGAGCCCTTCAACCCATCTTCCCACACTCAGTTTCTCACAGGCTACCATCATAGAGTCTTGTAATGTCGGAACTGCAGAAATGGAATCTACCCAGGAGTAGCTATACTACAATACATAAACCACATCCCACGATCAGCACCATGTTCCATTTCATCGCACTACACATATCTCCACCACCCTACCAAAGCATATAGCACAATACAACAGCATCCCAATGCACCATATGATACCTTATCAAATCATGCAGGCCATAAAACAGACGCAGGTGCTGGTATACAGAAGCAAAATAAAGATAAAATACCACCCTTCATCGTATAGGAATAATAATTCATAACTGTTCAGCTTTACTAATTTGGGCACTTTAGGTGGAAACCTGCACAGAGCCATTCTGACAAGCTGCTGTTGTACTGGGAGTTCAGGCTCTGCTAGGTACAATGGGTAAACGGGAGAAACGCTAAAAATAAATTTGCAAAACAATTATCCAAGGAGTATAAACAAACAGGCACAGGGTCTTGTTCTCTACTCCCGAACAGACCAGGTCAGGCATTTTTTGCACTCTGATGCAGTCAGCAGTTACAGGGCAGTTCTTAACGCTGGTGACTAAGGGCATTGGGCACCATTGCACTGCTCTGAGTGCCTTGTATTCCTATATGGGAAGTCAAAAATTACTTAAGGAAGTGACGAAGGTTTGAGGAGAACTTCTGTGTGCAGTCAGATCTATATTCTTAAGAGCATTTGACTATATGTAGAACTGTCAAGATTTAAACAGTTAACAGTAAGTTTAATATAAAAAGTCAGAAGGCTCCAACACCTTCTGTGGCCCCAGTACAACCCCATACATAAATATGGTGCTTAGGCAGTATGGCGTTATAATGTGGTGAGCATCAGGGTCTACAGCAATGTTATTCTATGGAAAGGGCGTGCATTTATTCAGTAGTCCTTCGCCTCCTACCCTTATCTTCAGCTATAAATAGTAACTGGTTTCCCATGCTCCAGACAAGAAAATTAAGGTGCCAGACGAGGGGCGGGAGATAGGCCCAAGGTACTTTTTGGGGGAATTATATTTTTGCTCTTTGTCCTGTTTTACCTGTCACCTTGGGTTCAAGCAGGAGAGCTCAGTGGGCTTAAGCCAATGTTTCAGTGATCACCACCCAAAAATGAACAGCAACTGTCACATCAGACTGAAAAAATGGGTATTGATTTGGCAAGGGAAACTGGGGATTGTCTGGTCTATGGGATGCCCAGAATTCTAGGCACTCGGAAATCTGTCGCTGGGAATGGGGTAAACAAACACAATACAAGGCACTAATTGAAAAACAAAACTGATCAGTTAAGTCTTGAGGGTGTGAAAAGGCAACAATGGACACATTGGTTCATTGCAGTTGATGCCTACAGCTTTAAAAACTGGGGTCTCATAAATGGTATGCTGCCATTAAAATGATCAGGATGGAACCCACGGGGAAAGCAAAGAACCCCAGTTATGATAGGGGGAGTCGTTGGATGATGGCTCCAATAGTTCCGGATCTAGAGCAACCAGATGAAGCCAACAGGGCACACCCCTAGGTCTTGGGATGAAAGGAAAGTGGGGCCCTTTCAGGCTTTGGCCAAAAGAAGCATCATGGTGATAACAGTGCTTTGTTTTCAGCAGAAAAAAATAAGCAGCAGTAAGCCTCTCTGTAATGGGCCATCACTAACATCTTTCGTCATTTATATCTTGGCTGGCAGAAGGTGTCAAAAGGGAAGGGATTCCAAATATTCTTCAAAACCCCCACTCCCATTTCTAATAAAAGCACTGTGGATACTTTTACACGTTAGTAAGGCCTGCCTGACCAGAATAGTATGTTTGGCAATCATGGATTTTTAAAACAGTAACAGAACTTAACTGCAATGTTTAAATAAATCAAGAAATATTCAAACATTGGCAGTTTAACAGAATAATTGTGAAATTTGAGATTGGGGGCCTGGTGATTTTTTTTTTTTTACTGGCAGGGCTTGGCACTAAACTGTTTGAACACAACACACTGCTTTAGGGCATTAGTGAAAAAAAAGGTGGAGCTTCCCCAAATGGTTTTGGGACAAGAGGTTTAGGAGTATTTCTGAATTTACATTAATGAAGCAAGATGCCAGAGTTGACTATCCATGAGGAACATTCATCCCATGCAGAGCACCCTCCATTTTGGTAAACCGATCTGCACCAAAGAGTCTTTGAAAATGGAGTACAGGGAACATATACAAAATATAATAAAACCTGAGAATTGCACTATTCATTTACAGTTTTTATATAGCTCTTTATTACCCAAAGGCTGTGATGCTAACTTTTGTGGTAGGTTAGTGGGAATGACGGTTGTGATAGGTGGTCTTTACAAGGAATCCAATCACCCTCCCTGTTTTTAAGGCTCTTGATAATACTTAATAGTTTTTTGGCAGGTTTGGCATTTTTTTCATGTGCTTTTTAATTTATCTGGAGGTGTTCGATAAAAACATCTGTGGAGTAGTAGGTCCAAATATTAAACCAGCAGTACTCCTGAATTGCCAATGAGCAGAGACTTCATCATTTTGAATAAGCCTCACTTCTCCATTTTGAGGGGCGTGTCAAAGTTTAAGTCTGGAATTAATGTGTTAGTGCGAGTGACAGTCTTCGTATTCAATGCAAGGTGATGCGATACATTGTAGTGTTGCATTAGTGTGGGCGTTGCTACACTTTCGCTGTCCACCCTGTGGATATGTGAGGAGGAAGAGCAAAGGAAGGCCAAAGCAGTGAAAGAACTGCCGCGGAGCACAGCAAAGACACGGTTCGGTATTACAATACTCCCATAGGTTTTTTGTCTCAAGAATAACACAAGAAAATTTCACTGCACTCCAATTTAACAAAGAGAAGCAGTATAATTCATCCGTGCAATTTCCTTATGGGAATCAACTTTTGCATCTTTCTTGTGCATGTCGTACTTACAACTCAACGGTGGGTTTAGTGAAAATAGACAACTTGCGGAAAGAACAAGTATCTTATGACTAAATAAACATGTTTATAGCCCCTTTAGAAAATGCCTACTTCCCTGATCAATACAAATTTGACAGCAAATTGGGTGCTATTTATTTTTCTAGCATCTTGACAACCGCCAAACCAGTTCTGTGAGGTAAGTGGGCACTTTGCCTTGCTCTCATTTTACATGTGATGAGTTAGGCACAGATGATGGAGCCCAACAGTTTCAGTTGGGAACAAGCCACACCCATAGTTCACCGCTGCTTCACAAGAGGTTTCTAATAGAATTTTACATTTTAAAACCAGGCATCGAAAATCATCAAAAGATTTTAGCCCACTGGTTTTTAACTATGCACCGCACACAATATTTTTGTGTTGAAAAAACACCAGCTGGTGGGTCTACTATGTTTTTAGGTCTGGCTTGATAGCAATGTATTATGATCACTAGAGAAGGGACTTATTCAAGAAGCAGTACCAAGAGACCGTATGACTATATATTAAGGCTGGGTCAGAAGATAAGGATTACACAGTACAGGGGATTAAGTGGAGCCCTAAGGGCCATATACCTCGTTAAACACCCTTTTTAGGTCTCGCAGACCTAGCGCTGGAGCGCGCATGCGCTCCTCGCTCTGCGAGGCTTATTGTGATCGATAAGATTTCAGAAGGGGACTTGAAGCCCCGCCCATCATTCCCATTGGCTGGCATCATCATTCATGCTAAATGCTGGCTTTCGATTGTAAGTGAGGCTTTTTAGTCCCTCCTTGTTACCGCCCGGTCTCCTTTTGGCCCCGCCCACCCGGACTGGATCTTTTACTTGCGGCGGTAGACAGTGTCTTTTAATTAGTGGGTAAGCACTTTTTTATTCCATTCCGCAGCTGCAGTCGGGAGGCAGTGTGTTTGTGTACACTAGTATAGTGGCTTGTGCGATAGTGAAAGCGTGAAGCGCTTTCCGCCTCACCGTTGTCATGGACCGTGTGTTGTTTGGGTCTGAGAGTTGTCAGGGCCTGTCTGAGTGCCCCGGCTGCAGCTGGGAGGCCCTGTGTTTGTGTATACTAGTACAGTGGCGTGAGTGATAGGGAAAGCTTGAAGCGCTTTCTGCCTCACCGTTATTTAGGTCTCTGTGTTTGGGCGGTGTGTTGTCAGGGCCCGTCTGAGTGCCCCGGCTGCAGCCGGGAGGCCCTGTGTTTGTGTATACTAGTATAGCGGCATGTGTGATAGTGAAAGAGTGAAGCGCTGTCTGCCTCACCGTTGTCACGGGCCGTGTGTTGTTTGGGTCTGAGTTGCCAGGGCCCATCTGAGGGCCCCGCCCCTCAGCCTGCAGGGTCGGGCCCTCTGCCAGCGCGTCTGGGAGCTGGGAGCACCTCTTCCAGGAGCAGACCCTGCCTCTGAGCTGGAAGGCATCTGGTCGTGGAGGGGCTGGGGGGGAAGAGAGACTCGCTAACAATAAGAGGGGGACTGACTCACCCACGCTTCCCAAAATTCCCACCACCTCTGCTTACGGGAAGCCATCCTTCTCTAATTAACCCCACCCCCTCGGGGAGACGGGGTCAGGGGGCGGCGGCGGCCTGTGATGTGGGCAGGCAGTATGGATGGTTGTGACAGCAAAACAGAAAAGACGGTGGACTGACGTTTCTGCACCTCACACCAGTTTCAACATCTACAAAAGTCCCGCGCAACAAACCCAGGCATCAACCGTCCTATGAAGCCTCTGTGGTTCAGATCCTTTGAAAGCGAGTAATGGGCATGCGCAGGGTGATAAAAGTCCAGAGATGTAAAGTAAGGTTTTCAAAATTCTTTATTAATCAATTCATATGGAAGTTCAAAACGATAGGTTCAGCCAACGCGTTTCGTTCTCCCTAGGAGAACTTCGTCAGGGCTGAAAGTGATAAAAACAAAATTCAGTATACTCAGATAAAATAGTTTTCTTAAAAGGAAGAAGCAAGAGAAAGAAAAAAAAAAAAAAAAAGAACATGGGAAAATAAACACATTAATGTACATATGCAGATAAACAAAAAACCACAAAAACCACAATACTAACAGTGGACATCGTACTTGTTCACATGTGGAGGATAAAGAAAAATTGAGAGAAAACATTCACAAAAGAAGTATATACACATAAAAAAAGACACATTTGCATGTCTTATCATTGATTCCTGATAGTGCAAAATTCATCAAAGTGAAAAAGGCAACTGACATTTATGCGTGGACAGCATTACAAAATGAAATGACAATGTGACAGACATATTAAATTACGGAACATAAGTAAAGTATAGAATGAGAAAACACAGGTTAAAGAATAGTATAATAGAGGAATATGTAGTAGAAGTAACCACAGAGCCTTTCCTGACAAAAGAAATTTCCAAGTCATGTGAGGTTAGACACACTAAATCAAAAGAAAAAAATTCAATGGTGACCCTACCAGTTATCTGAAGTCAATAAATAAGAAACAAAGAGAATAAAAGAAGAATCTCACCTTCTAAGGGCAATCACCCTTACGAAGGGGGAACCGAGTAAATTGACAAGTGTGATGCACAAATAAACAAATATCCTGGACTGTATGGAGGCCTGACCACAGCGGAACTGTCTGGGTAAAAGAAGAAAGATTCCAAAAATAAGAAGATAAATATATATGAAGACGAAAATAAGAGAAAAAGATATTGATAAACAAAAAAAGGGCGGGGTCAGAGAGAAAAAAGAGAGAAGAGGAAACAAGAGTGGGAGGTAAAGGACTGTGACCAACCTAAATCAAACACGAGTCCATTGAAAGTCCAGATTAAACTCTCATATCAAAGCGATCCATTGTGGGTCATCAATATTGTAGATATATAGTGGTCTTTGATCCCAAGGCCAAAATATAACAAGATAAATAAAAAGAATGTCACAAATATATCCAATAAAACTCTAAGCATAACACGAACGGTCAGTTCTGGATTCACAAAGTCTTACCTGTGTAATGCAAGAGTAAGCATACAAATAGTTGATCCTCCAGGCAGTAACTCTGGAGTCTTAAGGGGAATTCCCCACGGCCATGTAGGGCCTAAATGGAAAAGGGAATTTTAAATAATTAATAAAACAGGAAATTTGAACAAAGTAGAATTCTGAGTTGCAAAACGATTACAATCCGTATCCCGTATATCTAGTAAAGAGAAAATATATATATAGTGCGATTGGCGTCGCGACTAAGTTCCTTTAAGTCTAATGAGGGTGTCGACGCCTTGGCAGGGCGAAGAGATAAAAAGTGAAGAGCTCACTGGCGGGAGAATGCAAGAGAAAGAGGGTATAGTAAAGGCATCACTTTACTATAGCTTATGGTGTTCAGTTTATTCTAAGCAACAATGAAAAACGTATCATCAAAGGAAAAGGGGAGCCGGCGATACGTAGTTCTCCGAATGTAATTAAAAGAAGAGCTTCAGTCATTGGTGATTTAATATGATGCATGCGCTGGTGCCCCTCGGTAAATTAGCGCCGTTGTAGAGCAACGGTCAGTAGGGTCTCTATAATAATGGAGCCTAGGTAGAAGCGCCTCAGTACATAAGCGCCGTATGGCGTGCAGAGGGATGAGCGATTGACAGATTAATATAATGGTGCCTGGACAGAAGCACCTCGGTTAATTAATGCCGTAGTAGAGTACAAGGGGAATGGCTATTAATAACCCATTCGTGAACAGGTCAAATGGAGTCCTAGACAATTTAGGAAAAGCATGTCACTGCGCATAAAATCGATGAATTAATGCCGTATTAGAATATAAGGGGAACAGCTGTTAATATCCCATTTATAACCCGGTCAATTGGAATCCTAGAAACGTTCAAGAGAGCGTATCGCTGCGCATCCTAACGCTTACCTGTTCGTCAGAAGTCCAGCGTTCGGGGTGCCGAGAAGCGTTCTTTCTCGCACTCTCCTTCAAATAGTGCCACATATCCGGTAGAGGCGTGGCCTCGATGACGTTCGTGCGTCGTATGGAGAACGACTAGAGCGCAATTGAGAGTGTTAAACTTCGTTCATAAACGGAAGAATAAATGTCAGACAAAACAAAATATAACTAAAAGCGGTATAATAATCCCGCAAGTGACGGAAGAAATAAATTATAATTAAATAATTGAAGTAAAATAGCGTAACTCGAAAATGTAAGTGTCACATTTCCGGTAGAGGCGTGGCATGTATGATGTTAACGCATCGTACGAAGAAAGACTATAGCAAAATTTTGGGCGTGTAGGCCGCTCTTAATTGAAAAAGTAAATTTAGGAAAAAATAATAAAAGCTAAAAACTGAATAAGAATCCCGCAAGGAAGGAAAAAAATAGATAAATAAATAGAATAAATGATCATAAGTCGAAATTATAAGTTGGAAATATGGCAAAGGTGCAGATTTAAGCAACCAGGGGAAATGTATAAACCCCAAAGAACATGCGTGCAATTCAGAGTATCAAACCACACAGAGACCCAATTATTAACTATAAATATAAATTATATAGACAATAATAATTCCGGGGACCGTTGTGAAGCCTCATTGGAACATATTTTAAATATATACATATATCAAATGTATACATATTTTAGATATATATATATATATATATACACGGCGACCGAAAAAGGCGACCGGTATAATGCCTCATCGGAACATATCTTAGATATTTCAACTAGCCGGGACTCATGTCCCATAATCAAATGGCAGGGCCATGTGGAAAAGGAGGTGGTAACAGGTGGTTATTTCACAAAAGGGTGATGATGGCAGATGTCATACATCCACTGGGTACTACATTTCTAGATTCAAATAATCTGTACGCCAGAATAACCAAGGAATCAAAAATATTTTTTTTTAAAAATAATAATTTGGATAAAGAGGTCATACGAGAGAATGGTCAGAAAAAGATATCAGAAAAACAGGGAGAGAAAATATACAAGTAGATCATTGGGGAACAATGATACAGAGGTTGTCTTAGCGGATGATCAGAAAGGAAAACAGGTTTATCATTTGAGAAAGAAATGCATTTCATTGTCGGTATTGTGGCCATATTTAATAGCCCGTAATCTGCAAATCCATTTTGCTTCACTTTGTCTAAGACATAGTTCTCTGTTCCCACCCCTCTTGCTTAATTCAATATGGTCAATGCCATAGAACCAAAATTGGCTATCTCCATGGTGAAATTTAGCAAAATGTTCAGCCAAGGGATATTTGGTATCACCATTCAGTATAGCCCTTCGGTGTTCTTGTATTCTAAGTTTCAGGTTCCTCTTTGTGCTGCCCACATAAATCAAATCACAGGGGCACCCAATGATGTAAATAACATAGGTTGTATTGCAATTGATAAATTGTCTGATTGTGTGTGAAATGGATCCATTGTGGCTAAAGCTCTTAGTTTTATTGATTCCAAATTTGCAAACATTACAAGAACTGCAGATGTAAAACCCACTGGGTTTGTCAGGGAGCCATGTATCTGTCCTAGTGGTAGAGGTGACATAACTTGGACAGAGTTTATTTCTAAGGGTTCAGGGGGCAGCGGCGGCCTGTGATGTGGGCAGGCAATATGGATGGTTGTGTTTAGGCTGGGGCCCTGCCTCCTAGTAACACATCTGCCAGCGGTGGGGGGGAGGGGCAGGGCCTGCAGGCTGAGCTTCCATAACACCTCAGCCCCGCAGGCCGAGGCTGCGGCTACTCACCGCGCGGGTCCGCCATGGCCACAACCGTACCCTTGTACTCTCAGTTCTACTGCCTCTAAATGCACAAACTACGTGGTACCCTTGTTCTCTC
The DNA here is from genome assembly GCA_963921515.1 of Calotriton arnoldi. Taxonomy (NCBI): domain Eukaryota; kingdom Metazoa; phylum Chordata; class Amphibia; order Caudata; family Salamandridae; genus Calotriton; species Calotriton arnoldi. Next base: position 814,499 of record CAWUFW010007808.1, on the reverse strand, counting down.
AGTACTACTGCCTCAATACACTCTGCTTGTATGGGAAGCTTGCCCTCCCGATACCCAGGCTGTGCTGCTTCAGTTTGTGTGACAGAAGCTTCAACAGGAGCTGCAGTCTGTTCGGTATGAGTCCAGTGTGTGTGACGATGCTCTACAGTTCTCTGTGTGTTTAGGAAGCTTGCACTTCTACTGCCTCAGCTGAACCTCTTCAGGTTTGTGTGACAGAAGCTCGTACAAGAGCTGCAGTCTGTACTGTACTTGTGTGTGTGTGTGTGACGATGTTCTACCGTTCCCTGTGTGTAAGGGAAGCTTGCACAGTTACTGCCTCAGCTGTACCTCTTCGGTTTGTGTGACTGAACCTTTACAACAGTTGCAGTCTGTGCTGCAAGTGTCCTGTGTGTGTGGCAATGCTCTGCAGTTCTCTGTGTGTAAGAGAAGATTGCACCCCGCTGCCCAGGCTGTACTTCTTCGGCTTGGTATGCAGAAGCTTGTACAACAGCTGCAGTCTGCTCTGTACTTTTCCTGCGTGTGTGGCGATGCTCTGCAGTTCTCTGAGTGTAAGGGAAGCTTGTACCCCACTGCCCAGGCTGTACGTCTTTGATATTTCTGACAGAAGCTTGTACAAGAGCTGTGGTATGTGCTCTGTGTTTGTGTGGTGATAATCTACAGTTTTCTGCATGTAAGGGAAGCTTGCACGGCTATTGCCTGCCTCTACCTCTCTGGTTTGTGTGGCAGAAGCTTGAACAAGAGCTGCAGTCTATGCTGTCCTTGTCCTTTGTGTGTGGTGATGCTATACTGTTGTCTGTGTGTGAGGGAAGCTTGCACTGCTACTGCCTCCTCTGTACTTCTGTGGTTTGTGCCGCAGAAGCTTGAACAAGAGATGCAGTCTGTGCTGTACTAGTCCTTTGTGTGTGGTGATGCTATACTGTTCTGTGTGTGAGGGAAGCGTGCTGTAGACCCACTGCCCAGGCTGTACCTCTCTGGTTTGTGTGGCAGAAACTTGTACAAGAGCTGCAGTTGTGCTGTACTGTCCTGTATGTGTGGCGATCCTCTGTAATTCACACTGGGTGAGGGAAGCTTACACTGTACCTCTTCAGTTTGTTTGAAAGGAGCCTGCACAAGAGCTGCAGTATGTGCTGAACTTGCCCTGTGTGTGTGATGATGCCCTACTGTTCTCTGCGTGTACGGGAAGCTTACACTCCCGCTGTCCAGGCTCTACCTCTTCAACTTGGGTGACAGAAGCTTGTACAGGAGCTGCAGTATGTGCTGGACCTGTCTGTGTGTGTGGCAATGCTCTGCAGTGCTCTGTGTGTAAGGGAAGCTTGCACTGCTATTGCCTGGCTTTACCTCTTTGGTTTGTGTGACAGAAGCTTGTACAAGAGCTGCAATCTGTGCTGTACTAGTCCTGTGTGTGTGTGGCAAGGCTCTGCAGTGCTCTGTGTGTAAGGGAAGCTTGCTCTCCAGCTGTCCAGGTTGCACCTGTAACCGTGTGTTATTGAAGTTTGAGAATCGTTTCTTACTGTACAAAAGCCACAGTGAAAGACATTGAGAAAGCATATTGCTGCCAGCATGACTTGTGTAAATATCTTACACACCTTTCCAATTTAGGGGCATGTTTGATGCTCTCTTTGTTTTACTTTCATGGCAGCGATGCACAAACAAGCATTTGCAATGCAATAGGTCTCGCATTCTACGCGAGTTTAAGCTATTGGCATTGTAAATGACAATGCCTTTTATTTATGTTTTAAAAACGAAAACAAAAATAAAAGCCATTGTTATTTGCAATGTCATTAGCTCAAACTCGCGTAAATGCGAAACCTATTGCATTGCAAATGCTTGTTAAATCATGGGTTCGTACGACACCCAGCCCCCAATGCATTCTTCACCTGCCCCGAAGCTGCACTGGGTGAAACACTTCAGTGTGGTCAAATCCTTGCTCGAGCTCACGGATTGGGTGTGGCGAGAGGAGGGGAAAGTTCCAGCACACTGCAGCAGGGCTGAGCCAAGTTTTAAAGCTTTAACTAGGGGCTAGTGCCAGAAATTCCGAAGGAAATCTCATAACAAGAATAGAGTTTGAGAGATAAAGTACAACTGAAGAAGCTACTACCAGAAAAGCTAGCCTCTTTATATATTATCTACTGGCGGTCGCCAGTAGATAGTTATAGTTAGGACCTATTTTCCATAGGAAATCCGCGACATTCTATTTGAAATAACTCTTGCGTCGAGTTGACGAATCTTCGCGAAATTTTCAAACTTTATGGCCCGCTCCGGTCCGCTCCTACCCTGAAAGTTTCGGGGTGATTCGTCAAACGGGGCCGAGAAAAAAGGGGTCCCAAAACGTGTTTTCCCCATTCATTTTCCCATAGGAAACTTTAGCCACGGCTACAGCCCGAACTGCTGAACGGAATTACACCAAATTTGGCAAGGAGGTAGTTCTTGGTTCAGAAAGAACCCTGTTTGTTAAATGGTGTAAATCCGTTCAGTAGTTCCTGTGAAAATCAAAAGGAAAATCACATATATATCTATGGCCGCGTCGGATTCGCGCACCCTCCCGATCACGAGCTGCATGCTAATTGGCTGTCAACACTCCAAATCAGGAAGTGTTGGCAGCCATTTTGTCCTCGGTAGAACCGAGGGACAGAAACAAGTGCGCAAGCGCAAAACGGGGCAGGGTAGAAACACCCTGACCCCTAGGTCTGCTCAGGGGGTCCCACAAGGACCCCCTGGGCAGAAAAAAGCATTTAAAAAAATAAATAAATAAATACAAAAAAAAAAAAAATCGGCAGGAATGCGCTCAGGGTGCGCGGATCCTGCCAGGAAAAAAAATAAATAAAAAAAAATCGAAGCGCGGTCTCCCGCGCTTCGATGCAAATGTGCCCCCGGGTGGCCCAAGTCCCGGGGGCATGCGGAGGGTGGGTTTATTGTTTATGGGGGGCCTCTAAAGCCCCCCAAGCCCTGGGGACTGCCACCCCCCGGGGCTTTTTAAAAAAAATGGCGGGAGGGCTGTGCGCCCTCCCGCTGCCCCGGGGACCGCCACCCCCCGGGGCTGTTTTTTTAAAATTTTAAAAACCTGTGTGGGAGTGCTCCAGCCCCCCACACGCCCCGGGGACCGCCACCTCCCCGGGGCACTAAAGATTTAAATATGGGGGTCCGTTACGGACTCCAGGAGCCCCGGGACCACCACCTCCCGGGGCTTTGAACAAGTTGGGAGGGGGCCGCGCGGCCCCCTCCTGGAGCCAGTGATGGCCCTGGGGACCACCACCCCCCAGGGCCGGCTCCTGCAGTGTCCCGGGGTGCCTACCCCCGGGACACTGTAGTTTGCTATGACAGGACGGGAGCATCGCGGCTCCGTCCTGTCATAGCAAATCTTGGTTTGCATTTGAAAGAGAGAGCAGGAAACCTGCCTCTCTTTCAAAATGCAACCCACTGCTTTTCCACACGGGGAGCAGCATGTTAGCTGCTCCCCATGTGGAAAGCAATGCCGGCTCGCGCAGGAGGCGGGGAGCCGGCTGGGACTGTGGGGATTGGGGACCCCCACAGTCTCCAACTAGAGGCCAGGCCCCGGGGGATGGGGTCCCCGGGGCCATAAGTGGCCCGGGAGGGGGGACACGCAGCCCCCCTCCCCCAAAAAAAATAATAATAAAGAAAAATAAAAAAATAAAAGCCTGCCCCGGGGATGGGGTCCCCGGGGCAAAAGGAGGCCTGAGGAGGGGGCCACGCAGCCCCATTCCTTAAAAAAATAAAAGAGTGGCCATGCCCCGGGGATGGGGTCCCCGGGGCCGGAATCGGCCACGGGAGGGGGCCACGCGGCCCCTTTCCCGTTTTTTTTAAAAAATGAAAAAAAGGGGTAAGGCCCTGGGGGATGGGGTCCCCAGGGCCCAAAAAAGGAAAAGGAAGGGGGGCCACACAGCCCCCTTCGAGGAAAAAAAAACGATCGTGCCGCAGGCCCCGCCCTTCCTTTACCACTCTGCAAACGCGCCCTGGCGTGTTTGCAGAGGGGAACGAATTCCCCTTGAATACTGGGGGTCCCTAGGGGCCAACTAGCCCACCAGGAACCTCCAGTATGCGCCAGGGGCTGCGTTGCAGAGAGGTGTACAGAGGCCACGCCCCTTTTTACACCTCTCTGCACGCCCCTTTTTACACCTCTCTGCAACGCAGCTCTGTGGCGCTTACTGGAGGTACCTGGTGGGATAGTTGGACCCCAGGGACCCTCAGGATTCAAGGGGACTTAATCCTCAACTTAAAACGCGCCACGGGGCGCGTTTGCACAGTGGTGAAGGGAGGGGCGGGGCTTGAGGTGACATGTGTGCAAACAGGCCCCGTGGCGCGTTTTAAGATGGGGAAATAAATCCTCTTCAATCCCTGAGGGTCCCTGGGGCCAACTAGCCCACCAGGTACGTCCAGAAAGCGCCACAGAGCTGCGTTGCAGAGAGGTGCAAAAGGGGCGTGGCCTCTGAACACCTCTCTGCAACGCAGCTGCCTGGCGCATACTGGAGGCACAGGGTGGGCTAGTTGGACCCCAGGGACGCTCATGATTCAAGGGAACTTAATCCCTCAACTTAAAACGCGCCACGGGCGCGTTTGCACAGTGGTGAAGGGAGGGGCGGGGCTTGAGGTGACATGTGTGCAAACAGGCCCCGTGGCGTGTTTTAAATTGGGAGATTAAGTCCCTTCAATCCTGAGGGTCCCTGGAGTCCAACTAGCCCACCAGGTACCTTCAGTAAGCACAACAGAGTTGCGTTGCAGAGAGGTGAAAAAGGTGCGTGGCCTTGGAACGCCTCTCTGCAACTCAGCTCTGTGGTCCTAACTGTAGGTACCTGGGGGCTAGTTGGGCCCCAGGGACACTCAGGATTCAAGGGGACTTAATCCCGCAACTTAAAACGTGCCACGGGGCGCGTTTGCACACATGTCACCTCAGGCACCCCATCCCTTCACCACTGTGCAAACGCGCCCTGTAGCGCGTTTTAAGAGGATGTTTTAATCCCCCTGCCCTATTATGTACTAGGGACTTACAGAGGTCATGCTAATCACAGGGGTACCCCAACGCATAGTGTTCCCTAGTGTATGTAGGTGTTTTAACTGTATTCTAAGTGTGTTTTAGCATAGCACTGGCTCTGGTTAGTCAGAGTCAGTTACCACCAGTACACGTTGGAAAAAGTTGTGGGCACAGGATGATTTTGGAACAAGGCCTCTTTCTGCTCCTCTGTTGGTTCTTTCTGCACATCTTTTGCTTCTTCCTGCACTTTTCTTCGTCTTTGTGGACTTCTGTTGCTTCTTTCTGCATTTCTTTTGCTTCTTTCTGTGCGTTTTTTCTTCTTTCTTCACATGTCCTACCTCTGTAGGCATAGTTACAAACTAGCATTTAAAAACCTTTGAAATTCACTTAAAAAACCTTAGGTTTCAGGCACGTTATAGTTAGAAATTAGCATTTAAAAAACCTTTGAAATTCACTGAAAAAACCATAGGTTTCAGACACGTTATAGTTAGAAATTAGCATTTAAAAACCTTTGAAATTCACTGAAAAAACCATAGGTTTTAGGGACAGTTATAGTTAGTTGGACATTTCACTCGTACAAAACCCGTGAAATTCCCCCGTTAAAGTTAGTTCGGCGAACTATAACTCGCGCCCCCGCAATGCACTGCTGATGACGTCACATATTACATCACTCATGACATGGTCAGTGACATCACTGATGACATCACTGATGACATCTCAAATGACATCACTGATGACATCATCCATGTGATAATTTGATGCATCTTCTCACACCCTAATATAATTTTTGATACACCCACTGTAAATTACAGACTGCCATTCTCAAAACCATAGACACTCCAACACCAATAACGACATACACACTCATTGATTCTTTGCTCTACACACACATCCACTCACTCACCAGTACAGTCACTCATAGTTACGGTCACTCAGTACAGGACTATCATATGCACTCATACACCTACATAGACACTCACACACCGCCACTCATCCATAGAGGTACTCACACACCTAGTCAGTCATGCAAATAATTAATCACTGCCATTTACTCACCTATACAGTTATACACACACCAGCTCACTTACTCATACAAATACTAGCACATTCTTACGTTGTTATACAATCACTGATACAAGCACACACTCATCCACACAGCCACTCTCACAATCACACACTCTCACTTATAGCCATTTAAATACTCCAACACACATATATACTGCCTTTCACATATGTAGTTACTCACACATGTACCACTGAGATATACATTCACTCACTAACACACCCATACACACACTCACCCACCCAAGCAGTCCATCACAGATGCACTCTTGAAATCATGCACCCAGTGATTCACCCACTCACACATCTATGTACAGAGTCACACACACCCCACCCACTCAAGCACCCATACAGATACTCAGACAACCAATCAATAACCCATATACACACTCATGTAGCTGTTCACAAACCCATGCAGCCGCTTACACACCAACATACAGACGGATACAGACATTCACACAGTTTAGTCACTAACCCATGCATTCAGTAGGATACGTTTAATCACTCACTTATAGTCAGTCACGCACCTACTAAATCATCCATTCAGACACTTATACACCCACTCATTCTTCAATACGCCTTTCCCTATATATATTAAACATATTTAAACTTTACAGAAACACAGTCACTGGATGATGTCATCAGTGATGTCATTTGAGATGTCATCAGTGATGTCATCAGTGATGTCATCAGTGATGTCATCAGTGATGTCACTGACCATGTCATGAGTGATGTAATATGTGACGTCATCAGCAGTGCATTGCGGGGCGCGAGTTATAGTTAGCCGAACTAACTATAACGGGGGAATTTCACGGGTTTTGTACGAGTGAAATGTCCAACTAACTATAACTGTCCCTAAAACCTATGGTTTTTTCAGTGAATATATATATATATATATATATATATATATATATATATATATATATTATCTACTGGCAGTCGCCAGTAGATAGTTATAGTTAGGACCTATTTTCCATAGGAAATCCGCGACATTCTATTTGAAATAACTCTCTTGCCGGTTGACGAATCTTCGCGAAATTTTCAAACTTTATGGCCCGCTCCGGTCCGCTCCTACCCTGAAAGTCTCGGGGTGATTCATCAAGCGGGGGCCGAGAAAAAAGGGGGGTCCCAAAACGTGTTTTCCCATTCATTTTCCCATAGGAAACTTTAGACACGGTTACAGCCCGAACTGCTGAACGGAATTACACCAAATTTGGCAAAGAGGTAGTTCTTGGTTCAGAAAGAACCCTTTTTGTTAAATGGTGTAAATCCGTTCAGTAGTTGCGGAGAAATTAAAAAATAAGAGTCAAAAAATCAATTTCCCATAGGAAACTTTATGCAAGGCTACAGCCCGAACTGCTGAACGGAATTACACCAAATTTGGCAAAGAGGTAGTTCTTGGTTCAGAAAGAACCCTTTTTGTTAAATGGTGTAAATCCGTTCAGTAGTTGCTGAGAAAATCAAAAGTAAAAACACATATATATCTGGGCGGAGCCTAACCACACATGTCATCGTGAGATCTGATTGGCTGTCAGCACTTCATCCTGGAATTGCTGGCAGCCATCTTGAGACCAATATACATGATAGTACCCCATTGAAATGCCTTGTAGTGAATCAAAGATTTTGAGGGTTACCAAAAGGAGAACTATTAAGGGTGATAACAGACTTTAGTTACATTAGAATTCATTTGTTGATGGTACCATACTAATTTCAGGAATTGTGGTGTGTTCTAAGGTGATTTTACCCTGTGAAAAACCTTCTGCTGGGATATCATGAATCATGTTTGAGAGAAAACTATTTTCACATGCTTGTCCCATACAGTTTTGGAAGGTGCTCCAGAAGCTAAAATGAGAGCATATTTTCTGTAAATTCACATTATCTTTCTCAGTCATGTGAGAATGAAGTCTGACATTCTCAGTAAAACATGTACATCCAACAAGGGCAGAGACTGTCAGTTGATTCCTTTGTGTTCTACTGCAGCTTCCCAGAGTGTTCTAAAGAACAACTAGAGTGCTTACAGCCTTACTTATGACAAAAGTATGGCACACCTGAAGCCATCTTGATTGGAATAAACTGGTAACACTTAAAACATTTAATTTAAAAAGGAACAAAATGATGGGGTTCATTTTGTCATAGAAATTATGGTTAGTGCTATAGAAAGAAAAATTAGGACATGTTTCAAGTGAGATCTCAAATATCTTCCTGTTATATTTCAACAGGAGCAGCCTGTCAGTTGATGCCTTTGTGTTCTACTGCAGCTTCCCAGAGTGTTCTAAAGAACAACTAGAGTGCTAACAGCCTTACTTATGACAAAAGTATGGCACACCTGAAGCCATCTTGATTGGAATAAACTGGTAACACTTAAAACATTTAATTTAAAAAGGAACAAAATGAGGGTTTTCTTTTTTAAATAGAAATTATGGTTAGTGCTGCAGAAAGAAAAATGAGGGCATGTTTTAAGTGAGATCTCAAATCCTCTTCTATTTCATTAGAAAATTCTGACATGCAGACTGAAACAATCACTTTCAATACCAGCAGCAGACTTCCAGTTAACTCCCTGGTGAGCAGTAGCTTTAGTACAGTGATCTAATGAGCAACTAGAGTGCTAACATTCTGAATTTATGGCAAATGTGAGACACATCTGAATGCCTTCTTGATGGAATCAAAGTAAAAAACTGAAAGCATTTCCTACTGAGGAGACTGCAGTAAATGAGGAAATTAGGAAACTTCATAACAAAGAAGTCTTCCAAGATGGCCACCAGAGAAAAAAGAGCCCAAATGTAGCACAAATATTACCCAGATGTAGCCCACATATAGCCCAATGACAAAAGTGTGCAAAACACTTTTTATTTTTAGTTTTTTTGCAGTTTTATGTAGTGCAGACTGGTCAGGTATTGGAGCGTTGCATCTTAAAACATGACCCCCTACACTACAAAAACACCACTGCACTACTCTAAACCCTAAAACACTACCCCAGCACGACTCCCTACACTACACAAGCACCACTGCACTATCCTAAACCCTAAAACACTACCCCCAGCATGACCCCCTACACTACACAAACACCACTGCACTACCCTAAACCCTAAAACACTACCCCCAGCACGATCCCCTACACTACCCAAACACCACTGCACTAACCTAAATACTAAAACAATACCCCCAGCACGACCCCCTACACTACCCAAACACCACTGCACTACCCTAAAACATGACCCCTATACTACACAAACACCACTGCACTACCCTAAACCCTAAAACACTACCCCCAGCACGACCCCCTACACTACACAAGCACCACTGCACTACCCTAAACCCTAAAACACTACCCCCAGAACGACCCCCTACACTGCCCGAACACCACTGCACTGCCCTAAACCTTGAAACACCAGCCCCTGCACGACCCCCTACACTGTTCGAACACCACTGCACTGCCCTAAACCCTGAAACACCACCCCCAGCACGACCCCCTACACTGCCCGAACACCACTGCACTGCCCTAAACCCTGAAACACCACCCCTTCACGACCCCCTACACTGCCCGAACACCACTGCACTGCCCTAAACCCTGAAACACCACCCCCAGCACGGCCCCCTACACTGCCCAAACACCACTGCACTGCCCTAAACCCTGAAACACTATCCCCAGCAAGACCCCCTACACTGCCCAAACACCATTCCACTGCCCTAAACCCTGAAACATCACCCCCAGCAAGACCCCCTACACTGCCTGAAGACCACTGCCCTAAACCCTGAAACACCACCCCCAGCACGACCCCTACACTGCCCGAACACCACTGCACTGCCCTAAACCCTGAAACACCACCCCCAGCACGACCCCCTACACTGCACGAACACCACTGCTCTGCCCAAAACCCTGAAACACCAGTCCCAGCACGACCCCCTACACTGCCCGAACACCACTGCACTACCCTAAACCCAGAAACATCACCCCCAGCACGACCCCCTACACTGCCTGAGCACCACTGCACTGCCCTAAACCCTGAAACACCAGCCCCAGCATGACCCCTACACTGCCCGAACACCACTGCACTGCCCTAAACCCTGAAACACCAGCCCCAGCACGACCACCTACACTGCACAAACACCACTGCACTGCCCTAAACCCTGAAACACCAGCCCCAGCATGACCCCCTACACTGCCCGAACACCACTGCACTGCCCTAAACCGTGAAACACTAGCCCCAGCACGACCCCCTACACTGCCAGAACACCATTGCACTGCCTTAAACCCTGAAACACCAGCCCCAGCACAACCCCCTACACTGCCCGAACACTACTGCACTGCCCTAAACCCTGAAACACCACCCCGTGCACGACCCCTACACTGCCCGAACACCACTGCACTGCCCTAAACCCTGAAACACCATTCCCCCTGCATGACCCCCTACACTGCCCGAACACTACTGCACTGCCCTAAACCCTGAAACACCATCCCCAGCACGACCCCTACACTGCACGAAAACCCCTGCACTGCCCTAAACCCTGAAACACTACCCCCAGCAAGACCCCCTACACTGCCCGAACACCACTGCACTGCCCTAAACCCTGAAACATTACCCCCAGCAAGACCCCCTACACTGCCCGAACACCACTGCCCTAAACCCTGAAACACCACCCCCAGCAAGACTCCCTACACTGCCCGAACACCACTGCACTACCCTAAACCCTACAACACTACCCCCAGCACGACCCACTACACTACACAAGCACCACTGCACTACCCTAAACCCTAAAACACTACCCCCAGAACGACCCCCTACACTGCCCGAACACCACTGCACTGCCCTAAACCTTGAAACACCAGCCCCTGCACGACCCCCTACACTGTTCGAACACCACTGCACTGCCCTAAACCCTGAAACACCACCCCCAGCACGACCCCCTACACTGCCGAACACCACTGCACTGCCCTAAACCCTGAAACACCACCCCCTTCACGACCCCCTACACTGCCCGAACACCACTGCACTGCCCTAAACCCTGAAACACCACCCCCAGCACGGCCCCCTACACTGCCCAAACACCACTGCACTGCCCTAAACCCTGAAACACTATCCCCAGCAAGACCCCTACACTGCCCAAACACCACTCCACTGCCCTAAACCCTGAAACATCACCCCCAGCAAGATCCCCTACACTGCCCGAACACCACTGCCCTAAACCCTGAAACACGACCCCCAGCACGACCCCCTACACTGCCCGAACACCACTGCACTGCCCTAAACCCTGAAACACCACCCCCAGCACGACCCCCTACACTGCCCGAACACCACTGCTCTGCCCAAAACCCTGAAACACAAGCCCCAGCACGACCCCTACACTGCCCGAACACCACTGCACTGCCCTAAACCCTGAAACACCAGCCCCAGCACGACCCCCTACACTGCCCGAACACCACTGCACTACCCTAAACCCATAAACACCACCCCCAGCACGACCCCTACACTGCCTGAGCACCACTGCACTGCCCTAAACCCTGAAACACCAGCCCCAGCATGACCCCCTACACTGCCCGAACACCACTGCACTGCCCTAAACCCTGAAACACCAGCCCCAGCACGACCACCTACACTGCACGAACACCACTGCACTGCCCTAAACCCTGAAACACCAGCCCCAGCATGACCCCCTACACTGCCCGAACACCACTGCACTGCCCTAAACCGTGAAACACTAGCCCCAGCACGACCCCCTACACTGCCAGAACACCATTGCACTGCCCTAAACCCTGAAACACCAGCCCCATCACAACCCCCTACACTGCCCGAACACCACTCCACTGCCCTAAACCCTGAAACATCACCCCCAGCAAGACCCCCTACACTGCCCGAACACCACTGCCCTAAACCCTGAAACACCACCCCCAGCAAGACCCCCTACACTGCCCGAACACCACTGCACTGCCCTAAACCCCGAAACACCAGCCCCAGCACGACCCCCTACATTGCCCGAACACCACTGCACTGCCCTAAACCCTGAAACACCACCCCCTGCATGACCCACTACACTGCCCGAACACCACTGCACTGCCCTAAACCCTGAAACACCACCCCCAGCACGACCCCTACACTGCCCGAACACCATTGCACTGCCCTAAACCCTGAAACACCACCCCCAGCAAGACCCCTACACTGCCCGAACAACACTGCAGTGCCCTAAACCCTAAAACACCACCCCCAGCACGACCCCCTACACTGCCCGAACACCACTGCTATGCCCAAAACCCTGAAACACCAGCCCCAGCAAGACCCCCTACACTGCCCGAACACCACTGCACTGCCCTAAACCCTGAAACACCACCCCCAGCACGACCCCCTACACTGCCCGAACACCACTGCACTGCCCTAAACCCTGAAACACCAGCCCCAGCACAACCCCCTACACTGCCCGAACACCACTGCACTACCCTAAACCCTGAAACACCAGCCCCAGCAAGACCCCCTACACTGCCCGAACACCACTGCACTGCCCTAAACCCTAAAACACCAGCCCCAGCAAGACCCCCTACACTGCCCGAACACCACTGCACTGCCCTAAACCCTGAAACACCACCCCCAGCAAGACCCCCTACACTGCCCGAACACCACTGCGCTGCCCTAAACGCTGAAACATCAGCCCCAGCAAGACCCCCTACACTGCGCGAACACCACTGCACTAAACCCGGAAACACCAGCCCCAGCAAGACCACCTACACTGCCCGAACACCACTGCACTGCCCAAAACCCTGAAACACCACCCCCAGCACGACACCCTACACTGCCCGAACACCACTGCACTGCCCTAAACCCTGAAACACCACCCCCAGCACGACCCCTACACTGCCCGAACACCACTACACTGCCCTAAACCCTGAAACACCACCCCCCTGCACGACCCCCTACACTGCCCGAACCCCACTGCACTGCCCTAAACCCTAAAACTCTACCCCCAGCATGACCCCCTACACTGCCCGAACACCACTGCACTGCCCTAAACCCTGACTCACCACCCCCTGCACGACCCCCTACACTGCCCGGACACCACTACACTGCCCTAAACCCAGAAACACCACCCCCAGCACGACCCCCTACACTGCCCGAACACCACTGCACTGCCCTAAACCCTGAAACACCAGCCCCTGCACGACCCCTACACTGCCCGAACACCACTGCACTGCCCTAAACCCTGAAACACCACCCCCAGCATGACCCCCTACACTGCCTGAACACCACTGCCTCTAAACCCTGAAACACCACCCCCAGCAAGACCCCCTACACTGCCCGAATACCACTGCACTGCCCTAAAGCCTGAAACACCACCTCCAACACAACCCCTACACTGCCTGAACACCATTGCTCTGCCCTAAACCCTAAAACACTGCCCCCAGCAAGACCCCCTACACTGCCCGAACACCACTGCACTGCCCTAAACCCTGAAACATCACCCCCAGCAAGACCCCCTACACTGCCCGAACACCACTGCCCTAAACCCTGAAACACCACCCCCAGCACGACCCCCTACACTGCTCGAACACCACTGCACTGCCCTAAACCCTGAAACACCACCCCCAGCACGACCCCCTACACTGCCCGAACACCACTGCTCTGCCCAAAACACTGAAACACCAGCCCCAGCATGACCCCCTACACTGCCCCAACACCACTGCACTGCCCTAAACCCTGAAACACCAGCCCCATCACGAACCCCTACACTGCCCGAACACCACTGCACTACCCTAAACCCAGAAACACCACCCCCAGCACGACCCCCTACACTGCCCGAGCACCACTGCCTGCACTGCCCTAAACCCTGAAACACCAGCCCCAGCACGACCCCCTACACTGCCTGAACACTACTGCACTGCCCTAAACCATGAAACACCATCCCCAGCACGACCCACTACACTGCCCGAACACCACTGCACTGCCCTAAACCCTGAAACACCAGCCCCAGCACGACCCCCTACACTGCCCGAACACCACTGCACTACCCTAAACCCATAAACACCACCCCAGCACGACCCCCTACACTGCCTGAGCACCACTGCACTGCCCTAAACCCTGAAACACCAGATCCAGCATGACCCCCTACACTGCCCGAACACCACTGCACTGCCCTAAACCCTGAAACACCAGCCCCAGCACGACCACCTACACTGCACGAACACCACTGCACTGCCCTAAACCCTGAAACACCAGCCCCAGCATGACCCCCTACACTGCCCGAACACCACTGCACTGCCCTAAACCGTGAAACACTAGCCCCAGCACGACCCCCTACACTGCCAGAACACCAATGCACTGCCCTAAACCCTGAAACACCAGCCCCACCACCACCCCCTACACTGCCCGAACACCACTGCACTGCCCTAAACCCTGAACCACCACCCCGTGCACGACCCCCTACACTGCCCGAACACCACTGCACTGCCCTAAACCCTGAAACACCACCCCCAGCACGACACCCTACACTGCCCGAACACCACTGCACTGCCTTAAACCCTGAAACATCACCCCCAGCAAGACCCCCTACACTGCCCGAACACCACTGCCCTAAACCCTGAAACACCACCCCCAGCAAGACCCCCTACACTGCCCGAACACCACTGCACTGCCCTAAACCCTGAAACACCAGCCCCAGCACGACCCCCTACATTGCCCGAACACCGCTGCACTGCCCTAAACCCTGAAACACCACCCCCTGCATGACCCACTACACTGCCCGAACACCACTGCACTGCCCTAAACCCTGAAACACCATTCCCCCTGCACGACCCCCTACTCTGCCCAAACACTACTGCACTGGCCTAAACCCTGAAACACCATCCCCAGCACGACCCGCTACACTGCACGAACACCCCTGCACTGCCCTAAATCCTGAAACACTACCCCCAGCAAGACCCCCTACACTGCCCAAACACCACTGCACTGCCCTAAACCCTGAAACACCACCCCCAGCACGACCCCCTACACTGCCCGAACACCCCTGCACTGCCCTAAACCCTGAAACACCAGCCCCTGCACGACCCCCTACACTGCCCGAACACCACTGCACTGCCCTAAACCCTGAAACACCACCCCCAGCATGACCCCCTACACTGCCTGAACACCACTGCCCTAAACCCTGAAACACCACCCCCAGCAAGACCCCCTACACTGCCCGAATACCACTGCACTGGCCTAAAGCCTGAAACACCACCTCCAACACAACCCCCTACACTGCCTGAACACCATTGCTCTGCCCTAAACCCTAAAACACTGCCCCCAGCAAGACCCCCTACACTGCCCGAACACCACTGCACTGCCCTAAACCCTGAAACATCACCCCCAGCAAGACCCCTACACTGCCCGAAAACCACTGCCCTAAACCCTGAAACACCACCCCCAGCACGACCCCCTACACTGCTCGAACACCACTGCACTGCCCTAAACCCTGAAACACCACCCCCAGCACGACCCCCTACACTGACGGAACACCACTGCTCTGCCCAAAACCCAGAAACACCACCCCCAGCACGACCCCCTACACTGCCCGAGCACCACTGCCTGCACTGCCCTAAACCCTGAAACACCAGCCCCAGCACGACCCCCTACACTGCCTGAACACTACTGCACTGCCCTAAACCATGAAACACCATCCCCAGCACGACCCCCTACACTGCCCGAACACCACTGCACTGCCCTAAACCCTGAAACACCAGCCCCAGCACGACCCCCTACACTGCCTGAGCACCACTGCACTGCCCTAAACCCTGAAACACCAGATCCAGCATGACCCCCTACACTGCCCGAACACCACTGCACTGCCCTAAACCCTGAAACACCAGCCCCAGCACGACCACCTACACTGCACGAACAACACTGCACTGCCCTAAACCCTGAAACACCAGCCCCAGCATGACCCCCTACACTGCCCGAACACCACTGCACTGCCCTAAACCGTGAAACACTAGCCCCAGCACGACCCCCTACACTGCCAGAACACCATTGCACTGCCCTAAACCCTGAAACACCAGCCCCAGCACTACCCCCTACACTGCCCGAACACCACTGCACTGCCCTAAACCCTGAACCACCACCCCGTGCACGACCCCCTACACTGCCCGAACACCACTGCACTGCCCTAAACCCTGAAACACCACCCCCAGCACGACACCCTACACTGCCCGAACACCACTGCACTGCCTTAAACCCTGAAACATCACCCCCAGCAAGACCCCCTACACTGCCCGAACACCACTGCCCTAAACCCTGAAACACCACCCCCAGCAAGACCCCCTACACTGCCCGAACACCACTGCACTGCCCTAAACCCTGAAACACCAGCCCCAGCACGACCCCCTACATTGCCCGAACACCGCTGCACTGCCCTAAACCCTGAAACACCACCCCCTGCATGACCCACTACACTGCCCGAACACCACTGCACTGCCCTAAACCCTGAAACACCATTCCCCCTGCACGACCCCCTACTCTGCCCGAACACTACTGCACTGGCCTAAACCCTGAAACACCATCCCCAGCACGACCCGCTACACTGCACGAACACCCCTGCACTGCCCTAAATCCTGAAACACCACCCCCAGCAAGACCCCCTACACTGCCTGAACACCACTGCACTGCCCTAAACTCTGAAACATCACCCCCAGCAAGACCCCCTACACTGCCAGAACACCACTGCCCTAAACCCTGAAACACAACCCCCAGCAAGACCCCCTACACTGCCCGAACACCACTGCACTGCCCTAAACCCTGAAACACCAGCCCCAGCACGACCCCCTACATTGCCCGAACACCACTGCACTGCCCTAAACCCTGAAACACCACCCCCTGCATGACCCACTACACTGCCCGAACACCACTGCACTGCCCTAAACCCTGAAACACCACCCCCAGCACGACCCCCTACACTGCAAGAACACCATTGCACTGCCCTAAACCCTGAAACACCACCCCTGCACGACCCCCTACACTGCCCGAACACTACTGCACTGCCCTAAACCCTGAAACACTACCCCCAGCAAGACCCCCTACACTGCCCGAACACCACTGAACTGCCCTAAACCCTGAAACACCACTCCCAGCAAGACCCCTTACACTGCCCGAACAACACTGCAGTGCCCTAAACCCTAAAACACCACCCCCAACACGACCCCCTACACTGCCCGAACAACACTGCAGTGCCCTAAACCCTAAAACACCACCCCCAGCACGACCCCCTACACTGCCCGAACACCACTGCTCTGCCCAAAACCCTGAAACACCAGCCCCAGCACGACCCCCTACACTGCCCGAACACCACTGCACTGCCCTAAACCCTGAAACACCACCCCCAGCACGACCCCCTACACTGCCCGAACACCACTGTACTGCCCTAAACCCTGAAACACCACCCCCAGCACGACCGCCTACACTGCCTGAAAACCACTGCACTGCCCTAAACCCTGAAACACCAGCCCCAGCACGACCCCCTACACTGCCCGAACACCACTGCACTGCCCTAAACCCTCAAACACCAGCCCCAGCACGACCCCCTACACTGCCCGAACACCACTGCACTACCCTAAACCCTGAAACACCAGCCCCAGCAAGACCCCCTACACTGCCCGAACACCACTGCACTGCCCTAAACCCTGAAACACCAGCCCCAGCACGACCCCCTACACTGCCCGAACACCACTGCACTGCCCTAAACCCTCAAACACCAGCCCCAGCAAAACCCCCTACACTGCGCGAACACCATTGCACTGCCCTAAACACTGAAACACCACCCCCAGCAAGACCCCCTACACTGCCTGAACACCACTGCACTAAACCCGGAAACACCAGCCCCAGCAAGACCACCTACACTGCCCGAACACCACTGCACTGCCCAAAACCCTGAAACACCACCCCCAGCACGACACCCTACACTGCCCGAACACCACTGCACTGCCCTAAACCCTGAAACACCACCCCCAGCACGACCCCTACACTGCCCGAGCACAACTGCACTGCCCTAAACCCTGAAACACCACCCCCCTGCACGACCCCCTATACTGCCCGAACACCACTGTACTGCCCTAAACCCTAAAACTCTACCCCCAGCATGACCCCCTACACTGCCCTAACACCACCCCCCTGCACGACCCCCTACACTGCCCGAACACCACTACACTGCCCTAAACCCAGAAACACCACCCCCAGCACGACCCCCTACACTGCCCAAACACCACTGCACTGCCCTAAACCCTGAAACACCACCCCCAGCACGACCCCCTACACTGCCCGAACACCACTGCACTGCCCTAAACCCTGAAACACCAGCCCCTGCATGACCCCCTACACTGCCCGAACACCATTGCACTGCCCTAAACCCTGAAACACCACCCCCAGCACGACCCCCTACACTGCCTGAACACCACTGCCCTAAACCCTGAAACACCACCCCCAGCAAGACCCCTACACTGCCCGAATACCACTGCACTGCCCTAAAGCCTGAAACACCACCTCCAACACAACCCCCTACACTGCCTGAACACCATTGCTCTGCCCTAAACCCTGAAACACTGCCCCCAGCAAGACCCCTACACTGCCCGAACACCACTGCACTGCCCTAAACCCTGAAACATCACCCCAGCAAGACCCCCTACACTGCCCGAACACCAGTGCCCTAAACCCTAAACCCTGAAACACCACTCCCAGCACGACCCCCTACACTACTCGAACACCACTGCACTGCCCTAAACCCTGAAACACCACCCCCAGCACGACCCCCTACACTGCCCGAACACCACTGCTCTGCCCAAAACACTGAAACACCAGCCCCAGCATGACCCCCTACACTGCCCGAACACCACTACACTGCCCTAAACCCTGAAACACCAGCCCCAGCACGAACCCCTACACTGCCCGAACACAACTGCACTACCCTAAACCCAGAAACACCACCCCCAGCACCACCCCTACACTGCCCGAGCACCACTGCCTGCACTGCCCTAAACCCTGAAACACCATCCCCAGCACGACCCCCTACACTGCACGAACACCACTGCACTGCCCTAAACCCTGAAAAACTACCCCCAGCAAGACCCCTACACTGCCCGAACACCACTGCACTGCCCTAAACCCTGAAACATCACCCCCAGCAAGACCCCTACACTGCCCGAACACCACTGCCCTAAACCCTGAAACACCAGCCCCAGCACGACCCCCTACACTGCCCGAACACCACTGCACTGCCCTAAACCCTGAAACACAACCCCCAGCACGACCCCCTACACTACCCGAACACCACTGCACTACCCTAAACCCTAAAATACTACCCCCAGCACGACCCCCTACACTACCCGAACACATCTGCACTGCCCTAAACCCTCAAACACTCCCCCAGCACGACCCCTACACTACCCGAACACCACTCCACTGGCCTAAACCCTAAAATACTCCCCCAGCACGACCCCTACACTACCCGAACACATCTGCACTGCCCTAAACCCTCAAACACTCCCCCAGCACGACCCCCTACACTACCCGAACACCACTCCACTGCCCTAAACCCTCAAACACCACCCCCAGCACGACCCCCTACACTGCCCGAACACCATTGCATTGCCCTAAACCCTGAAACACCACCCCCTGCACGACCCCCTACACTGCATGAACACTACTGCACTGCCCTAAACCCTGAAACACTACCCCCAGCAAGACCCCCTACACTGCCCGAACACCACTGCACTGCCCTAAACCCTGAAACATCACCCCCAGCAAGACCCTCTACACTGCCCGAACACCACTGCCCTAAACCCTGAAACACCACCCCCAGCAAGACCCCCTACACTGCCCGAACAACACTGCAGTGCCCTAAACCCTAAAACACCACCCCCAGCACGACCCCCTACACTGCCCGAACACCACTGCTCTGCCCAAAACCCTGAAACACCAGCCCCAGCACGACCCCCTACACTGCCCGAACACCACTGCACTGCCCTAAACCCTGAAACACCACCCCCAGCACGACCCCCTACACTGCCCGAACACCACTGCACTGCCCTAAACCCTGAAACACCACCCCCAGCAAGACCCCCTACACTGCCCGAACACCACTGCGCTGCCCTAAACGCTGAAACATCAGCCCCAGCAAAACCCCCTACACTGCGCGAACACCATTGCACTGCCCTAAACACTGAAACACCACCCCCAGCAAGACCCCCTACACTGCCCGAACACCACTGCACTAAACCCGGAAACACCAGCCCCAGCAAGACCACCTACACTGCCCGAACACCACTGCACTGCCCAAAACCCTGAAACACCACCCCCAGCAC
Organism: Calotriton arnoldi; assembly: GCA_963921515.1. Classification (NCBI taxonomy): domain Eukaryota; kingdom Metazoa; phylum Chordata; class Amphibia; order Caudata; family Salamandridae; genus Calotriton; species Calotriton arnoldi. The sequence continues at coordinate 794,142 of CAWUFW010007808.1, read as the reverse complement.
GACACCCTACACTGCCCGAACACCACTGCACTGCCCTAAACCCTGAAACACCACCCCCAGCACGACCCCTACACTGCCCGAGCACCACTGCACTGCCCTAAACCCTGAAACACCACCCCCTGCACGACCCCTATACTGCCCGAACACCACTGCACTGCCCTAAACCCTAAAACTCTACCCCCAGCATGACCCCCTACACTGCCCTAACACCACTGCACTGCCCTAAACCCTGACTCACCACCCCCCTGCACGACCCCCTACACTGCCCGAACACCACTACACTGCCCTAAACCCAGAAACACCACCCCCAGCACGACCCCCTACACTGCCCAAACACCACTGCCCTAAACCCTGAAACACCACCCCCAGCACGACCCCCTACACTGCCCGAACACCACTGCACTGACCTAAACCCTGAAACACCAGCCCCTGCATGACCCCCTACACTGCCCGAACACCATTGCACTGCCCTAAACCCTGAAACACCACCCCCTACACTGCCTGAACACCACTGCCCTAAACCCTGAAACACCACCCCCAGCAAGACCCCCTACACTGCCCGAATACCACTGCACTGCCCTAAAGCCTGAAACATCATCCCCAGCAAGACCCCATACACTGCCCGAACACCAGTGCCCTAAACCCTGAAACACCACCCCCAGCACGACCCCCTACACTACTCGAACACCACTGCACTGCCCTAAACCCTGAAACACCAGCCCCAGCATGACCCCCTACACTGCCCGAACACCACTACACTGCCCTAAACCCTGAAACACCAGCCCCAGCACGAACCCCTACACTGCCCGAACACAACTGCACTACCCTAAACCCAGAAACACCACCCCCAGCACGACCCCCTACACTGCCCGAGCACCACTGCCTGCACTGCCCTAAACCCTGAAACACCATCCCCAGCACGACCCCCTACACTGCACGAACACCACTGCACTGCCCTAAACCCTGAAAAACTACCCCCAGCAAGACCCCTACACTGCCCGAACACCACTGCACTGCCCTAAACCCTGAAACATCACCCCCAGCAAGACCCCCTACACTGCCCGAACACCACTGCACTGCCCTAAACCCTGAAACACCACCCCGTGCATGACCCCTACACTGCCCGAACACCACTGCACTGCCCTAAACCCTGAAACACCAGCCCCAGCACGACCCCCTACACTGCCCGAACACCACTGCACTGCCCTAAACCCTGAAACACAACCCCCAGCCCGACCCCCTACACTACCCGAACACCACTGCACTACCCTAAACCCTAAAATACTCCCCCAGCACGACCCCCTACACTACCCGAACACCTCTGCACTGCCCTAAACCCTCAAACACTCCCCCAGCACGACCCCCTACACTACCCGAACACCACTCCACTGCCCTAAACCCTAAAACACTCCCCCAGCACGACCCCCTACACTGCCCGAACACCACTGCACTGCCCTAAACCCTAAAACACTCCCCCAGCATGACCCCCTACACTACCCAAACACCACTGCACTGCCCTAAACCCTAAAACACTCCCCCAGCATGACCCCCTGCACGACCCAAACACCACTGCACTGCCCCAAACCCTGAAACACCACCCCCAGCAAGACCCCCTACACTGCCCGAACACCACTGCACTGCCCTAAACCCTGAAACACCACCCCCAGCACGACCCCCTACACTGCCCGAACACCGCTGCACTACCCTAAACCCTAAAACTCGACCACCTACACTACACAAAGACCACTGCACTACCCTAAACCCTAAAACACTACCCCCAGCATGACCCCCTACACTACACAAACACCACTGCACTACCCTAAACCCTAAAACACTACCCCCTACAGTACACAAACACCACTGCACTACCCTAAACCCTAAACCCTAAAACAATACCCCCAGCACGAACCCCTACACTACCCAAACACCACTGCACTACCCTAAACCCTAAACCACTACCCCCAGCAGTACCCCCTACACTACCCAAACACCATTGCACTACCCTAAACCCTAAAACACTACCCCCAGCAGTACCCCTACACTACCCAAACACCACTGCACTACCCTAAACCCTAAACCACTACCCCCAGCACGACCCCCTACACTACCCAAAAACCACTGCACTACCCTAAACCCTAAAACACTACCCCCAGCACAACCCCTACACTACCCAAACACCACTGTAATACCCTAAACCCTAAAACACTCCCCCAGCACGACTCCCTACACTATCCAAACACCACTGCACTACCCTAAACCCTAAATCTACCCCCAGCATGACCCCCTACACTACACAAACACCACTGCACTACCCTAAACCCTAAAACACTACCCCCAGCACGACCCCCTTCACTACCTAAACACAACTACACAATTTGTTACAGGCGTTGCAACGCAGGCCTGTGGTGCTTACTGGAAGTACTTGGTGGGCTAGTTGGGCCCCAGGGACCCTCAGGATTCAAGGTGACCTAATCCCCCAACTTAAAACGCGCCACGGGGCGCGTTTGCACAGTGGTGAAGGGAGGGGGCGGGGCCTCAGGTGACATGTGCGCAAACACGCCCCTTGAATCCTGAGGGACCCTGCGGGCCAACTAGCCCACCAGGTACCTTCAGTAAGCACAACAGAGTTGCGTTGCAGAGAGGTGAAAAAGGTGCGTGGCCTCGGAACGCCTCTCTGCAACTCAGCTCTGTGGTCCTAACTGTAGGTACCTGGGGGCTAGTTGGGCCCCAGGGACCCTCAGGATTCAAGGGACTTAATCCCGCAACTTAAAACGCGCCACGGGGCGTGTTTGCACACGCGTTTTAAGAGGTAGTTTTAATCCCCCTGCCCTATTATGTACTAGGGACTTACAGAGGAGGTCATGCTAATCACAGGGGTACCCCAACGCATAGTGTTCCCTAGTGTATGTAGGTGTTTTCACTGTATTCTAAGTGTCTTTTAGCATAGCACTGACTCTGGTTAGTCAGAGTCAGTTACCACCAGTACCCGTCTGAAAAGTTGTGGGCACAGGATGATTTTGCAACATGGCCTCTTTCTGCTCCTCTGTTGGTTCTTTCTGCACATCTTTTGCTTCTTCCTGCACTTTTCTTCGTCTTTGTGGACTTCTGTTGCTTCTTTCTGCATTTCTTTTGCTTCTTTCTGCGCGTTTTTCTTCTTTCTTCACATGTCCTACCTCTGTAGGCATAGTTAGAAACTAGCATTTAAAAACCTTTGAAATTCACTTAAAAAATCATAGGTTTCAGGCACGTTATAGTTAGAAACTAGCATTTAAAAACCTTTGAAATTCACTGAAAAAACCATAGGTTTCAGACACGTTATAGTTAGAAATTAGCATTTAAAAAACCTTTGAAATTCACTGAAAAAACCATAGGTTTTAGGGACAGTTATAGTTAGTTGGACATTTCACTCGTACAAAACCATAGAAATTCCCCGTTATAGTTAGTTCAGCTAACTATAACTCGCGCCTCGCAATGCACTGCTGATGACGTCACATATTACATCACTCATGACATGGTCAGTGACATCACTGATGACATCACTGATGACATCTCAAATGACATCACTGATGACATCATCCATGTGATAATTTAATGCATCTTCTCACACCCTAATATAGCTTTTGATACACCCACTCTAAATTACAGACTGCCATTCTCAAAACCATACACACTCCAATACCAATAACTACATACCCACTCACTGATTCTTAGGTCTACACACACACATCTACTCACTCACCCGTACAGTCACTCATACTTACAGTCACTCAGTACAGGACTATCATATGCACTCAAACACCTATATAAACACTCACACACCGCCACTCATCCATAGAGGTACTCACACACCTAGTCAGTCATGCAAAAAATTTATCACACACCCATTTACTCACCTATACAGTTATACACACACCAGCTCACTTACTCATACAAATACTAGCACATTCTTACGCTCTTATACAATAACTGATACAAGCACACACGCATCCATACAGCCACTCTCACAATCACACACTCTCACTTATAGCCATTTAAATACTCTAACACACATATATACTGCCTTTTACATATGTAGTTACTCGCACATGTACCACTGAGATATACATTCACTCACTAACACACCCATACACACACTCACCCACCCAAGCAGTCCATCACAGATGCACTCTTGAAATCATGCACCCAGTGAATCACCCACTCACACATCTATGTACAGAGTCACACACACCCCACCCACACAAACACTCAGGCAGCCATACAGATACTCAGAGAACCAATCAATAACCCATATAGACACTCATGTAGCTATTCGCAAATCCATGCATCCACTTACACACCAACAAACAGACGGATACAGACATTCACACAGTTTAGTCACTAACCCATGCATTCAGTAAGATACGTTTAATCACTCACTTGTAGAGTCAGTCACGCACGTACTAAATCATCCATTCAGACACTTATACACCCACTCATTCTTCAATACGCCTTTCCCTATATATATTAAACATATTTAAACTTTACAGAAACACACAGTCACTGGATGATGTCATCAGTGATTTTATTTGAGATGTCATCAGTGATGTCATCAGTGATGTCACTGACCATGTCATGAGTGATGTAATATGTGACGTCATCAGCAGTGCATTGCGGGGGCGCGAGTTATAGTTAGCTGAACTAACTATAACGGGGGAATTTCTATGGTTTTGTACGAGTGAAATGTCCAACTAACTATAACTGTCCCTAAAACCTATGGTTTTTTCAGTAAATATATATATATATATATATATATTATCTACTGGCGGTCGCCAGTAGATAGTTATAGTTAGGACCTATTTTCCATAGGAAATCCGCGACATTCTATTTGAAATAACTCTTGCGTCGGTTGACGAATCTTCACGAAATTTTCAAACTTTATGGCCCGCTCCTACCCTGAAAGTCTCAGGGTTGATTCGTCAAGCGGGGGCCGAGAAAAAAGGGGGGTCCCAAAACGTGTTTTCCCCATTCATTTTCCCATAGGAAACTTTAGACACGGCTACAGCCCGAACTGCTGAACAGACTTTCACCAAATTTGGCAAAGAGGTAGTTCTTGGTTCAGAAAGAACCCTTTTTGTTAAATGGTGTAAATCCGTTCAGTAGTTGCGGAGAAAATCAAAAGTAAAAACACATATATATCTGGGCGGAGCCTAACCACACATGTCATCGTGAGATCTGATTGGCTGTCAGCACTTCATCCTGGAATTGCTGGCAGCCATCTTGGGACCAATATAAATGATAGTACCCCATTGAAATGCATTGTAGTGAATCGAAGATTTTGAGGGTTACCAAAAGGAGAACTATAAAGGGTGATAACAGACTTTAGTTACATTAGAATTCATTTGTTGATGGTACCATACTAATTTCAGGAATTGTGGTGTGTTCTAAGGTGATTTTACCCTGTGAAAAACCTTCTGCTGGGATATCATGAATCATGTTTGAGAGAAAACTATTTTCACATGCTTGTCCCATACAGTTTTGGAAGGTGCCCCAGAAGCTAAAATGAGAGCATATTTTCTGTAAATTCACATTATCTTTCTCAGTCATGTGAGAATGAAGTCTGACATTCTCAGTAAAACATGTACATCCAACAAGGGCAGAGACTGTCAGTTGATTCCTTTGTGTTCTACTGCAGCTTCCCAGAGTGTTCTAAAGAACAACTAGAGCGCTAACAGTCTTACTTATGACAAAAGTATGGCACACCTGAAGCCATCTTGATTGGAATAAACTGGTAACACTTAAAACATTTAATTTAAAAAGGAACAAAATGAGGGGTTCATTTTGCCATAGAAATTATGGTTAGTGCTGTAGAAAGAAAAATTAGGACATGTTTTAAGTGAGATCTCAAATATCTTCCTGTTATATTTCAACAGGAGCAGCCTGTCAGTTGATGCCTTTGTGTTCTACTGCAGCTTCCCAGAGTGTTCTAAAGAACAACTAGAGTGCTAACAGCCTTACTTATGACAAAAGTATGGCACACCTGAAGCCATCTTGATTGGAATAAACTGGTAACACTTAAAACATTTAATTTAAAAGGAACAAAATGAGGGGGTTCATTTTGCCATAGAAATTATGGTTAGTGCTGCAAAAAGAAAATTTAGTGCATGTTTTAAGTGAGATCTCAAATCCTCTTCTATTTCATTAGAAAATTCTGACATGCAGACTGAAACAATCACTTTCAATACCAGCAGTAGACTTCCAGTTAACTCCTTGGTGAGCAGTAGCTTTACTACAGCGATCTAATGAACAAGTAGAGTAATAACATTCTGAATTTATGGCAAATGTGTGACACATCTGAATGTCTTCTTGATGGAATCAAAGTAAAAACTGAAAGCATTTCCTACTGAGGAGACTGCAGTAAATGAGGAAATTAGGAAACTTCATAACAAAGAAGTATTCCAAGATGGCCACCAGTGAAAAAGAGCCCAAATGTAGCACAAATATTACCCAGATGTAGCCCACATATAGCCCAATGACAAAAGTGTGCAAAACACTTTTTATTTTTAGTTTTTTGCAGTTTTATGTAGTGCAGACTGGTCAGGTATTGGAGCGTTGCATCTTAAAACATGACCCCCTACACTACAAAAACACCACTGCACTACCCTAAACCCTAAAACACTACCCCAACACCACTGCACTAACCTAAATCCTAAAACACTACCCCCAGCACGACCCCTACACTACCCAAACACCACTGCACTACCCTAAAACATGACCCCTACACTACACAAACACCACTGCACTACCCTAAACCCTAAAACACTACCCCCAGCACAACCCCTTACACTACACAAGCACCACTGCACTACCCTAAACCCTAAAACACTACCCCCAGCACGACCCCCTACACTACACAAACAGAACTGCACTACCTTAAACCCTAAAACACTACCCCCAGCACGACCCCTACACTACCCAAACACCACTGCACTAACCTAAATCCTAAAACACTACCCCCAGCACGACCCCCTACACTACCCAAACACCACTGCACTGCCCTAAACCCTGAAACACCACCCCTCAGCACGACACCCTACACTGCCCGAACACCACTGCACTAAACCCTGAAACACCACCCCCAGCACGACCCCCTACACTGCCCTAACACCACTGCACTGCCCTAAACCCTGAAACACCACCCCCTGCACAACCTCCTACACTGCCGGAACACCACTGCACTGCCCTAAACCCTGAAACACCACCCCCAGCACAACCCCCTACACTGCCCGAACACCACTGCACTGCCCTAAACCCTGAAACATCAACCCCAGCAAGACCCCTACACTGCCTGAACACCACTGCCCTAAACCCTGAAACACCCCCCTACACTGCACGAACACCACTGCACTGCCCTAAACCCTGAAACACCACCTCCAGCAAAACCCCTACACTGCCTGAACACCATTGCTCTGCCCTAAATCCTGAAACACTAGCCCCAGCATGACCCCCTACACTGCCCAAACACCACTGCACTGCCCTAAACCCTGAAACACCAGCCCCAGCACGACCCCTACACTGCCCGAACACCACTGTACTGCCCTAAACCCTGAAACACCAGCCCCAGCACGACCCCCTACACTGCCCCAACACCACTGCACTGCCCTAAACCCTGAAACACCACCCCTGCATGACCCCTACACTGCCCGAACACCACTGCACTGCCCTAAACCCTGAAACACCACCCCCTGCAGCACCCCCTACACTGCCCGAACACCACTGCACTGCCCTAAACCCTGAAACACCACCCCTGCACCGCCCCCTACACTGCCCGAACACCACTGCACTGCCCTAAACCCTGAAACACCACCCCCAGCACGACCCCCTTTACTGCTCGAACACCACTGCACTGCCCCAAACCCTGAAACACCACCCCCAGCACGACCCCCTACACTGCCCGAACACCACTGCCCTAAACCCTGAAACACCACCCCCTGCACGACCCCCTACACTGCCCGAACACCACTGCACTGCCCTAAAGCCTGAAACACCACCCCTACACTGCCCGAACACCACTGCACTGCCCTAAACCCTGAAACACCACCCCCAGCACGACCCCCTACACTGCCCGAACACCACTGCACTGCCCTAAACCCTAAAACACCACCCCCAGCATTACCCCCTACACTGCCCAAACACCACTGCACTGCCCTAAACCCTAAAACACTACCCCCAGCACGACCCCCTACACTACCCGAACACCACTGCACTACCCTAAACCTTAAAATACTACCCCCAGCACAACCCCCTACACTACCCGAACACGACTGCACTGCCCTAAACCCTCAAACACTCCCCCAGCACGAACCCCTACACTACCCGAACACCACTGCACTGCCCTAAACCCTAAAACACTCCCCCAGCACGACCCCCTACACTACCCGAACACCACTGCACTGCCCTAAACCCTAAAACACTCCCCCAGCACGACCCCCTACACTACCCAAACACCACTGCACTGCCCTAAACCCTAAAACACTACCCCCCGCATGACCCCCTACACTACCCAAACACCAATGCACTACCCTAATACCTAAAACACTACCCCCGCATGACCCCTACACTACCCTAAACCCTAAAACACTACCCCCGCACGACTCCCTACACTACCCAAATACCACTGCACTACCCTAAACCCTAAAACACGACCTCCTACACTACACAAACACCACTGCACTACCCTAAACCCTAAAACACTACCCCTACACTACACAAACACCACTGCACTACCCTAAACCCTAAAACACTACCCCCAGCAGTACTCCCTACACTACCCAAACACCACTGCACTAACCTAAACCCTAAAACACTACCCCCAGCAGTACCCCCTACACTACCCAAACACCACTGCACTACCCTAAATCACTACCCCAGCACGACCCCCTACACTACCCAAACACCACTGCACTACCCTAAACCCTAAAACACTACCCCCAGCACTACCCCCTACACTACCCAAACACCACTGCACTACGCTAAACCCTAAAACACTACCCGCAGCACGACCCCCTACATTACCCAAACACCACTGCACTACCCTAAACCCTAAATCTACCCCCAGCATGACCCCCTACGCTACACAAACACCACTGCACTACCCTAAACCCTAAAACACTACCCCCAGCACGACCCCCTTCACTACCTAAACACAACTGCACAATTTGTTACAGGCGTTGCAACGCAGGCCTGTGGTGCTTACTGGAAGTACCTAGTGGGCTAGTTGGGCCCCAGGGACCCTCAGGATTCAAGGTGACCTAATCCCCAAACTTAAACGCACCACGGGGCGCGTTTGCACAGTGGTGAAGGGAGGGGGCGGGGCCTCAGGTGACATGTGCGCAAACACGCCCTGTGGTGCGTTTTAAGTTGGGGAATTAATTCCCTTTGAATCCTGAGGGGCCCTGTGGGCCAACTAGCCCACCAGGTACCTTCAGTAAGCGCAACAGAGTTGCGTTGCAGAGGTGAAAAAAGGTGCGTGGCCTCGGAACGCCTCTCTGCACCTCAGCTCTGTGGTCCTAACTGTAGGTACCTGGGGGCTAGTTGGGCCCCAGGGACCCTCAGAATTCAAGGGGACTTAATCCCGCAACTTAAAACGCGCCACGGGGTGCGTTTGCACACATGTCACCTCAGGCCCCCTCCCATCACCACTGTGCAAACGCGCCCTGTAGCGCGTTTTAAGAGGTAGTTTTAATCCCCCTGCCCTATTATGTACTAGGGACTTGCAGAGGAGGTCATGCTAATCACAGGGGTACCCCAACGCATAGTGTTCCCTAGTGTATGTAGGTGTTTTCACTGTATTCTAAGTGTCTTTTAGCATAGCACTGGCTCTGGTTAGTCAGAGTCAGTTACCACCAGTACCCGTCTGAAAAAGTTGTGGGCACAGGATGATTTTGCAACAAGGCCTCTTTCTGCTCCTCTGTTGGTTCTTTCTGCACATCTTTTGCTTCTTTCTGTGCGTTTTTTCTTCTTTCTTCACATGTCCTACCTCTGTAGGCATAGTTAGAAACTAGCATTTAAAAAAACCTTTGAAATTCACTGAAAAAATCATAGGTTTCAGGCACGTTATAGTTAGAAATTAGCATTTAAAAAACCTTTGAAATTCACTGAAAAAACCATAGGTTTCAGACACGTTATAGTTAGAAATTAGCATTTAAAAACCTTTGAAATTCACTGAAAAAACCATAGGTTTTAGGGACAGTTATAGTTAGTTGGACATTTCACTCGTACAAAACCATAGAAATTCCCCCGTTATAGTTAGTTCAGCTAACTATAACTCGCGCCCCGCAATGCACTGCTGATGACGTCACATATTACATCACTCATGACATGGTCAGTGACATCACTGATGACATCTCAAATGACATCACTGATGACATCATCCATGTGATAATTTCATGCATCTTCTCACACCCTAATATAACTTTTGATACACCCACTCTAAATTACAGACTGCCATTCTCAAAACCATAGACACTCCAACACCAAAAACTACATACCCACTCACTGATTCTTAGGTCTACACACACATCCACTCACTCACCCGTACAGTCACTCATACTTAGTCACTCAGTACAGGACTATCATATGCACTCATACACCTATATAAACACTTACACACCGCCACTCATCCATAGAGGTACTCACACACCTAGTCAGTCATGCAAAAACTTAATCACACACCCATTTACTCACCTATACAGTTATACACACACCAGCTCACTTACACATACAAATACTAGCACATTCATACGCTCTTATACAATCACTGATACAAGTACACACTCATCCATACAGCCACTCTCACAATCACACTCTCACTTATAGCCATTTATATACTCCAACACACATGTATACTGCCTTTCACATATGTAGTTACTCACACATGTACCTCTGAGATATACATTCAATCACTAACACACCCATACACACACTCACCCACCCATACAGTCCATCACAGATGCACTCTTGAAACCATGCACCCAGTGAATCACCAACTCACACATCTATGCACAGAGTCACACACACCCAACCCACACAAACACTCAGGCACCCATACAGATACTCAGACAATCAATCAATAACCCATGTAGCTATTCAGAAAGCCATGCAGCCGCTTACAAACCAACAGACAGACGGATACAGACATTCACACAGTTTAGTCACTAACCCATGCATTCAGTAAGATACATTTAATCACTCACTTGTAGAGTCAGTCACGCACCTACTAAATCATCCATTCAGACACTTATACACCCACTCATTCTTCAATACGCCTTTCCCTATATATATTAAACATATTTAAACTTTACAGAAACACACAGTCACTGGATGATGTCATCAGTGATGTCATTTGAGATGTCATCAGTGATGTCACTGACCATGTCATGAGTGATGTAATATGTGACGTCATCAGCAGTGCATTGCGGGGCGCGAGTTATAGTTAGCTGAACTAACTATAACGGGGAATTTCTATGGTTTTGTACGAGTGAAATGTCCAACTAACTATAACTGTCCCTAAAACCTATGGTTTTTTCAGTGAATATATATATATATATATATATATATATATATATATATATATATATATATATATATTCACTGAAAAAACCATAGGTTTCAGGCACATTATAGTTAGAAATTAGCATTTAAAAAACCTTAGAAAGTCACTGAAAAAACCATAGGTTTCAGGGACGTTATAGTTAGTTGGACATTTCACTCGTACAAAACCATACAAATTCCGCTGTTCTAGTTAGTTCAGCTAACTATAACTCGCGCCCCGCAATGCACTGCTGATGACGTCACATATTACATCATTCATGACATGGTCAGTGACATCACTGATGACATCTCAAATGACATCACTGCTGCCAACAGTTCCTGGTTTGGAGTGTTGGCAGCCAATGAGAGTGAAGCTCGTGGTCGGGAGGGTTCGCGAACCCACCGCGGCCATAGATATCGAAACTTTTTCTTTTTCTAATTTCTCAGGAACTACTGAACGTATTTACACCATTTAACAAAAAGGGCTCTTTCTGAACCAAGGGCTACCTTTTTGCCAAATTTGGTGTAATTCCGTTCAGCAGTTCGGGCTGTAGCTTTGTCTAAAGTTTCCTATGGAAAATAACATGGGGGAAACGCGTTTTGGGACCCCCCTTTTTTCTCGGCCCCCACTTGACCATTCACCCCGAAACTTTCAAGACAGGAGCTGACCGGAGCGCCCCACTAGTTTTGAAAATTTTGTGAAGATTCGTCAAACGGCGCCAAAGTTATTGGCAAATCAAAAAACGCTTTTCCTATGTAAACTAGGTCCTAACTATAACTACCTACTGGTGACTGCCAGTAGGTTATGATAGATATATATATATATATATACATACACATACACACACACCCCGTCAAAAGTCTAAAATACAATAAAAATTGCTATGTGGTACAATTACATAGGCACGTTAATAAAACATTAGATACTTTGCATCAGCATGAATCTATAAAATCTAAGAGAAAGAGCACATTAAAAGTTTAAAATATGAAAACATACGAATTCATTGACAGCCTATCTGTACAAATGGCCCACTGTGCTCCAGATTTATCAATGATTTAAAAGAGTTAAATATTATGTTTACATATTTGCCAAATTTGGCGACGTTCGTTGGAATAGTGGTTCTTAGACAGAAATCCAAGGCTTCTTTGCATTTTGAAATCCTCTATTTGAAAAACAATGGTTTTAATAAAGTCCGACAGTGCGGATAGAAAATTGGGGCAGCAGCAAAGCAGGTGTAACAGATTCTCTCCTGTATTTGCTAGCCCTGCAGTTAGTTATAGTAGGCTCTGTTTCCCAATTGGCTCCGAGACATTAATTGGGAGAACCATTTGTCTTACTCGAAGAATTTGATTTCTGCACTCCCTATTTAAGGCTGCTTTTGAGTACGATCGCATTTTGATCCCTTCATACAATTTTCTAATTGCTGTGTGAGGGCCAAGTGCAGGTGGTAGGGCAACAAGATTTTGAAGCCATTACTTTATTCTTCCTCTTCTCAAGAGCTTGGCATAGGGAGTTATTCTTTAGGACTCGTTATATCACAGGGCCTACATTTAAATAAGAGTGAGTGAGTGAGTGTTTTTGTTTTCTTGGGAGGCATAAAAACACAACCTTACATGAAGTGTTGAAGGCCTAATGTGTATAGCTTTGAAAGGAAGACTCATCTATTTCAAAAAGGCAATTTTAAGTTTCAAAGACAAGACAGTCAGAATCTCCTTACTGAGTATAAACCTACTTTAGACCTTCAAGATGCTTAACCACTCAAACTGTAGACAGTCTCTGCATTATTAACCCTATTAACAGAAAAAGAAGGAAAAGTACAGGCAGATTTCCACTTCAACACACTTTCCCAAATTTTTGCCATTTACCAACAATCCCAGGAGTGCGCTGGGAAAGCTGCAGCAGCGTCACTTGCCACATCAAGGTAGAACAGAGTGTTAGAGGTGCCCTCGTGGGATCTTCCCTGTTCAAAACTGCTTGTCGGCCATTCACGTGGCTCATAAAACGCCAGTCCGAACGCAAATAATCTTTTCTGGTCGCCTTAGCATCAACAGCTCACAGGGCTTAATGGCATAACAAAAACATGCCATAGGGGACGGTTGGTGTCGAAGAGAGCATCAAAACTAACAAGCATTGGCATAGCCAATAGGTCTCGCTTTTGGGACCTTATAAGTATTTAGTTATGCAGCACAATATCCTTGGTGCAACAACATCAACTGTTGCATGGCTAAACACTTATAAGTTCCCAAAGGCGAGACCTATTGGCTATGCCAATGCTTGGCTATAAAAGTTTGAGCTATTGGCGTTGATAATAACAATGCACCGCCAATAGCTCAAACATTCAGTAATGCGAGACCTATTGTATTGCAAATGCTTTTTTTGTTGTTTTGCAGTTTTATATAGCGCGAACTCGTCCCAAAGGTATCAGAGCGCTTGTGACATGAGGACCAGTTGCATTACAGACGGAATGGAAATTAAACTTTTATGAATTAGAAATGTGTGAATGTACAATCGTAAATTATGCAATTTGTACACCTAAACTGAACTTTGTTGCCTATGAACCAGGCCCGACCTATGCCTTAGTGATTTTTGTGTAAAGAGAAACTGAACCTCATAGGTTGACTATTTGTGTTTGAATCAGACCCAATTTGACCGTTTGTTTTTTCAGAAACTGAGTCCTAGTTTAACCCCGCTGCACAAAGAGGTTCTCGCTGACCCTGTTAAAATGTGGTTGGGGATTTCTGAAGCCTGGGGGTTCAGAGTGAAAGAATTTTTAACATTCCTGAAAGGTGAGGCACGGGCCCAGAGAACCCTCAGTTGCGTGCATGCACGTTTACACATCTGTCAAAACCGGGAGCCCTGGGCATCACGGAGAAATTCAGATGTAACCAAAAAAAAAACTGGACACTGAACCGAGATGCCTCAAATTCTTTCTGTTGCAGGCTCGGTGTAGCGTGGTTCAAAAGCCCGGAAATCAGAGTTTTGGGATATCCATGCCACTGGGTAATTGAAACAAGGTGTGCAATGTCTGTTGGAAGAGGAATCCCTCAGCCTTTTGGAGCGGTAAATAGTAAATACATATGCAAAAGCACTTCATAACAACGGAGCAGCCCCGCAGTAAACGGCAGCCACCAGTCAAACCCCAAAAAATTGAAAACCAACCCCCTTTATAAAAAAAAAAAAAAAAAAACTAATGAAAGTCCGAAAATGAAGGAAGTAAGAAGGGTGCAATGGACGAAGGGGTGGGAGAGTGAACACTGGGGGGAGACCGGAGCAATGGGGAGTGTGCACAGGAGTAACAGAGGAGAAGGAAATACAATTTAAACAAGCGCGGCCGCAAAAGCCCGAGTGCACAATTTTTTTTTAAAAACATGAAACCGGGCGCCGTGGTAGGGAGAGCGGCGCCCGAGTGCATAAATAAAAAAAAAACAGGAAACCGGGCACCGTGGTAGGGAAAGCGGCGCCCGAGTGCATTAATTAAAAAAAAAACATGAAACCGGGCGCCGTGGAAGGGAGAGAGGCGCCCGAGTTCGTTAATAAAAAAAAAACATGAAACCGGGCGCCGTGGTAGGGAGAGCGGCGCCCGAGTGCGTTAATTAGAAAAATAATCTTTCGTGTTCTGAAACTAACTGCATAATGCAGACGCTGCGCATCCTCAAACAGCTTAAATAAATAAACGAGGCATCCCCGGTAAATGGAGCAGGAAGACGGCAATATTTGACGACCTGGGGTTCTCGAGGGAGGGGAGGAGAGAGTGGGAGGGAGAGAGGGGAAGAGTGAAGGGGCGGGTAAGGAGCCAGTGAAGGGAGACAGATTGGAGCTATAAGAAACTGCTAATTAAAACAAGGAATGCAGCTGCCACAATGCGCGCCGCTGCTCGCTCCCGACACCAAAACGCTATGGGAGTGAACATTTAGAAAAAAGGTGGAACATGCACCCGCCTTTGGCCAATTGCGTGCTTTCATTTTTGAAAGCCACACGCAAAGGCCAATAGAATGTGTGGAAGTTGAAAAACCACACGGACAAGTTTCGAGAAAGTCTGGAGTGATTCCAAGAGGCCTCCCCATAGAGCAGCGCATGCGCGCTGCGCTAGGCTCGACCTAAAAGCGGCACTGTGCAGGAGAACAAGAGCATGGACAGGTGAAACAAACTCTATCCTTATTCAGAAGGCAAGAGGCTGCACCCAAACTAGCAGCCGTGTCAACATAATCACTCCTGGGAACCTTTTTTTAGGAGAAGAGTTCCCCTAGATCTAGTAGAGGGTGTTGGGAATACAGGCCTTATAAGAGCACTGGTATCTCACTGTGTTGTGTAGATGCAGGAAAGTTTAACTCTGCTGCAGCTCCCGTTATAATATTTGTAAAGGTCTCTTGAACATCACAAGAAAGAGCCTTTACAGAAACAAGCATTTTCTTGTGCATCAGGGCTCATGCTGACTTCTTCTAGAAACAGTGAATCTGTGCATAGTCTTGGAGGAGTGCATTTTTGTTTGGAACTGCTCATTATTCTATCCCTTGGTCTGAAGGGAAAGGCCTGTGCCAATAACCAGGGTTTGATGGAGCATTCAGAGAAAAAGGCCTAGAGTCAGCTGGTACCTCTAGGATGCAAGGGAATCTCCTGTCTCCAAAGGAGTCCAGTGTCTACAAATAGTTGCTGAAAATTTTGACTATGCGGAGTCATCATATTCTGGGCATTCAATGGAACCATAAACAGTAAAAGTCAATTTCGAAGGCTGTAGAATGGTAAGTGTTAATGTAAAACTGTCCATGGACACTAAACAGAACTCTGTCAAACCACTCAATGTCAACGGGAATTGGGTGGTTCCAATATTGCCACTCCAGGACCCTCACAGTTGGTATTAAATGCCTGAACTAGGTTAATTGGAAAAAGGGAGAGTATCTACCTTTGAAAGTGCTGGAGAGCAAAAAAACTGAAATGGAGCTTTGGCAAGACTATTATGAACTCCAAGTTTGGCCTAAAGTTGCATTCCGCCCCCTTTCGAAGTTTCTAAAATTACATGTTTGACAAATGCAGCAGCATCGAATGGTGTAACTTTCTGAAATATAGAACATGAGCAGCATGTTGATATCTTGGATTCATGATCCCCCACCACAGGTGCTGAATTTGCATTCTGCAAGAAAGAAGCAGAATCTACCACCAAATGGCAACATCATGACTGAGAAGGAAACGGAAAGAAAATGTGGTGAAGAATAAAATCTGGAAAAACATCAGTACATTCACCAAAAAACTTCCAAAGAACAGGAGCCTTGCAAAGAGAAAGAAAAGTGAAAGAAATACCACTGACTTATTTTTCTAAAAATGGAGAAAAGCTTTGAGGTCAGTGTTCAGAGATCCTTGGCCCACAGAGTGGAAAAATTGACAGAATTGTTAAGTGCAATGTTGGTTCTGGGAAATACAATTCCATTTAAGGACCAGTTCCTTTTTAGGTGTCGCATAAGCTGCGCTTGTTAAAACTACAGTTAAAATACATCTTAAATGGGGCTTACATCCCGCCTCCTTGCTTTTCATTGGTTCCTGTGTTGCCACTTACTTTTTCTCTGTTTCTATTGGCTGTAGAATACTATTTCCTGTTCTTCCTCGTGTGTTTGATCTTATCAGTGTACTGATTCCCATGTACTGTGTTCATCCACTTTGTGGGACTTTTTTTTTAAGCTACTGCCTGCACAGCCCTTGCCATGTGTTTTTTTTTTTGCTTTTTGCCGAGTGTATGGCTCTCTACAGTTAATCTCAGTCCCTCATTTTGCTCCCCCACCCCTTTTCCCTCCTCCCATGCATCACTTCAATTACAACAATCTCAACACATTCCTGTCTCGGCACTTGTGAGACTGCCACCATCTTGGAGTCAGGCAGCAGTCGCATAAGATTACTTTTAGAACTTCTAACTTGTTGCCTAGATTGCGTTGTCGACCCTGGCTTTTAGAGACTCTCTTGTGCGGGGCATGCATCGTATCCCAGCGTTTAGAAGTCAAATTGGATTTGCAAAGGCGCAATTCATACTTGCTACTGACTCGGTGTAACCTTACCCAATAACCCGAGATCCTCAATTTCATGTTCTTATATGACAGATGCGCACGGAGAAAATGTTCTTTCTCTGCGTCAATAGAAATTTTCCCTGAGGCTGCATGTGTAGTCCTCTATCTGCTTCCAACCTGGCTGGCAGGCCTTCCTTCATTTATATTATTTTTTAACATTGCGAGCCTAGGCACCTCTATTTATAAAAGACTTCCTCTTTATATGATTGACACAGTAGCATATTTAGATATCTATATTTAATGAAAGCAGAATGTCAAAAACCCAAAGAGAATATATCTTTTTTTACTAAGTTGTTAATGAGGGGTTACTTTCTACAGAGAAAGAGCATGTTCTGTATTCCCACAATTAAATATAATGGTGACCATGTCACAGGTGCGCTGACTTTCTAGAAGGTGTCAATGTGGCTAATATTCAACTATTTAAAGCATATTGAATAAAGTTCTATATGGACGAAAACTGCGTAACAGCCGGTAAGTTCTCCTTAGGTAGACCACACACTGCAATAGCACCCGCCATGTATGGTGACTATGCTAGGCCGTGGGGAAAACATTTTTTTATCCACAGTCACAGCCCTCAATTAATATTGCTCTAGTTTCTAGTGTGATAGTTGCTGCACTCAATAAAAGCTGACAGTGATTCATCAGGTGCGATAATTATAATGATTTATAAGTATTGCTTATGAAATGGAGTGTAAGATGTGGATTTTGGTGGCCTCCCGCCAAAATCGGTATTTCTTGCTATTCACAAGACATTTTTTCCCCAGAGAATAATGATGGGTTTTGATAGTAGTTAAATGTTTTGCAGTGCATTTTTCCAAATCTATACATCCCTGAAATATAATCCAGTCTGCGCTTCAACTGTCAGCAAACACGTGAAAATAGCAATTGTTTGCAGCATCAGCTTTATTCTTAATGATGTTGGTACTGAAGTGATATGGCGAGTCACCAGTAATGTCGTTAATGATCTCATTTCTTTTATCATCTGTGCATATACATATAAATCCCGTTGCAGTTAAAAATACTAGCAATATCCTTGTGGCCATTACGTGTAGCGGGAAGGCTGCAATACCATTTAAAAAATAAAGTTGTCCTTGCAATTGCCACATATAAAAAACAGACTTTACTTCTATAATCAGAAAAAATGTCTCAAAAAGACAAATGCAACCATGCTTCAGTGATGATATTAAGGAACTGGTGCCATCATTGACAACACCAGTGATGTCATCTTTGTAGCCTCCTGTGTCGTGTGATCTTGTAGCCTCCTTGCAGTGAGTTGAAAGAGTTACAGTTGCCTAGAGCACTTAAAATGATTAATTTCAATGGGGGCGTACTGCTCCTTTAATAGAAGTCTCATGAGGGAAATTTTATGAGCTTTTTATTAAGGTTAACTAGACACTTAATGAAGAACCATAACCTTTCTCTACAAAAGTTATCTGTGATGCTTTTGAGTCTTCTTTGGTATAGTTCCACAACTCCCTGTAACTTGCTGCCACCCCTGCCCTCAGCATCTGTCAGTATCCATTAACACCTAAGCTCATTATAGGAGACTTGACCACACCCTCCTGCAGCTATAGTTGTCCGATAAGCCAACTGGGCCCAAATCAAGGCTTTTGGCCTTGTCCTTCACATAGTTCCTTGTTCTCAAGTGTGTGCTGGGGGGTAGGGCAACAATGTTCGCCCCTATAGGGAAGTGCCCCTTTTTAGGTTTCTCCTGCACAGAGCTTGCGCTGTGCCTGTGAAATCTATTGTTAATATAGATATTAAAAGTGACTTACATCCCGCCCCCTTGCTTTTCATTGGTTCCAGTGCCTGCCACTTACATTTCCTCTGTGTCTATTGGCTGTAGCATACTATTTCCTGTTCTTCTTCGTGTCTTTCTCTTATCAGTCTCCTGTCTCACCTTTCAATCAATCAATCAATCACGGCATTTATAGAGCGCGCTACTCACCCGGGAGGGTCTCAAGGCGCTGGGGGAGGGGGTAAGTTACTGCTCGAACAGCCAGGTCTTGAGCTGCTTCCTGAAGGAGAGATGGTCCTGGGTTCGCCGAAGGTGAGTGGGGAGGGAGTTCCAGGTCTTGGCTGCCAGGTAGGAGAAGGATCTTCCTCCGGCGGTGGTTCTGCGGATGCGTGGTACGGTGGCGAGGGCGTGGCTGGTTGATCGTAGCTGGCGTGTGGGCGTGTAGAAGGTCATGCGGTCGTTGAGGTACTTTGGGCCCAGGTCGTGGAAGGCCTTGTGTGCGTGGGTGAGGAGTCTGAACGTTATTCTCTTGCTGACGGGGAGCCAGTGCAGGTCTTTCAGGTGTCCGGTGATGTGGCTGTGTCGGGGATGTCCAGGATGAGTCGTGCGGAGGCGTTCTGGATGCGCTGGAGTCTTTTTGAAGTTTGGCTGTGGTTCCGGCGTAGAGGGTGTTCCCATAGTCCAGTCGGCTGGTGACGAGTGCCTGGGTGACGGTCTTCCTGGTTTCAGTGGGGATCCATCTGAAGATCTTGCGGAGCATGCGCAGGGTGTTGAAGCATGAAGATGAGACGGCGTTGACTTGTCTGGTTATCGACAGGGAGGAGTCCAGGATGAAGCCCAGGTTGCGTGCGTGGTCCGTTGGCTTGGGCGCGGTGCCCAGGGCCGGGGGCCACCAGGAGTCGTCCCAGGCGGAGGGTGATGAGCCCAGGATGAGGACTTCCGTCTTGTCTGAGTTCAGTTTAAGGCGGCTGTTCCTCATCCAGTCGGCGACGTCTCTCATCCCGTCGTGTAGGTTGGCTCTGGCGGTGGTGGGGTCGTTGGTGAGGGAGAGGATCAGTTGGGTGTCGTCGGCGTAGGAGATGATGTTGAGGTTGTGTCGGCGTGCGATGGCTGCGAGGGGGCTCATGTAGACGTTGAAGAGGGTTGGGCTGAGTGAGGATCCCTGTGGAACGCCGCAGATGACTTCGGTGGCTTCGGATCTGAACGGGGGAGGCGGACTCTCTGGGTTCTTCCGGCGATGAACGAGATGATCCATTCCAGTGCTTTCTCTCGGATTCCGATGTTGCTGAGGCGCTTCACTAGGGTGCGGTGGCAGACGGTGTCGAACGCCGCGGAGAGGTCCAAGAGGATGAGGGCAGCTGTTTCCCGTTGTCGGTTAGGGTTCTGATGTTGTCGGTGGCTGCGATAAGGGCGGTCTCGGTGCTGTGGTTGGCCCGAAACCCGGACTGCGAGGGGTCGAGGGATCCATTCTGTCTCGAGGAAGGCGGCAAGCTGTCTGTTGACGGTCTTCTCGATGACTTTGGCCGGAAACGGAAGGAGCGAGATGGGACGGTAGTTCTTAAGGTCGGTGGGGTCCGCCGTTGGTTTCTTCAGGAGGGCGGTAAGCTCGGCGTGCTTCCAGCTCTCCGGGAAGGTGGCGGTGTGGAAGGAGGAGTTGATGATGTCCCGGAGATGGGGTGCGATGGTGGCGTCGGCTTTGTTGAAGACGTGGTGTGGGCAGGGGTCGGTTGGTGATCCGGAGTGGATGGAGTTCATCGTGCGGGTGGTGTCTTCGGTGCTGATCGGGGTCCAGTTGCAGAGGGTGGTGGTGGCGGGCGTTGGTTCGGCGGTAGGGTGCGTCGTTTGTGCGTCGAAGCTGTTATGTATGTCGGTGATCTTGCGGTGGAAGAACGCGGAGAGTGAGTTGCAGAGGTCTTGCGAGGGGGTGATGTCGTTGTTTCCGGCGCTGGGGTTGGAGAACTCTTTGACGATGCTGAAAAGTTCCTTGCTGTCATGGGCGTTGTTGTCCAGTCGTTCTTTGAGTGCCGACTTCTTGGTGGCATGGATCAGCTGGTGGTGTTTGCGGGTGGCGTGCTTGAGGGCGGTCCTGTTGTCTGTGGTCTGGTCGAGTCGCCAGGTTTTCTCGAGAGTGCGGCAGTTCTTCTTGGATTCCTTGAGTTCGTTGGTGAACCAAGGGGTTTTCTTGCTTCCGGGTCTGCTGGGAGGGTTTTTAGTGGTGCGAGGTCGTCGGCGCAGGCGGTCAGCCACTTGGCGAGGTTGCTGGCTGCTTCGTTTGGGTCCGTTGTGTTGGTGGGTGTGTTCTGGCTGAGGGAGGCGGTGAGCTGCTCGGCGGTGATCTTGCTCCAGCTCCGGCGGGGAGCCTGTTGCGGGTGGTGGTGGGTCGTAGTCTTTCTGAAGCTGAAGTGGACGCAGCTGTGGTCGGTCCAGTGGAGTCCGGTGGCGTGGCTGAAGGAGATGTGCTTGCTGGACGAGAAGACGGGGTCAAGCGTGTGGCCGGCGTAGTGGGTGGGCGTGTTCACCAGTTGCTTGAGTCCGAGGTTGGCGAGGTTGTCCAGCAGGGCGGTGGTGTTTCTGTCGTTGTTGTTCTCCAGGTGGAAGTTGAGGTCCCCTAGGAGGATGTAGTCAGCGGAGGGCATGGCGTGCGGGCTGATGAAGTCTGCGATGTCTTCGCTGAATAGTGTGCGTGGTCCCGGGGTCTGTAGATGAGGGTGCCTCGGAGGGTGGTCTTGGGGTCAGTGTGTATCTGGAAGTGTAGGTGTTCGGCGGCGGTGAAGGTCTCGTCGGAGTTAGTCGAGATGCGGATGGTGTTCTTGTGTACGATGGCGATGCCTCCTCCCGTCTGGTTGACGCGGTCCTTCCGGGTGATCTTGTATCCGTCCGGGATGGCTATGGCGATGTCGGGCGCTGAGGAGGCGTTCATCCAGGTTTCGGTGAGGAAGGCGATGTCCGGTGCTGTTGCGTCGAGCAGGTCCCAGAGTTCCACGGCGTGCCTGTGGACGGAGCGGGTGTTCAGCAGGATGCATTTCAGGTGGTTGCTGCTGGTGCTCGACTTGGCGGAGGTGGTGCACGTCCGGGGGCAGGTGAATCGGCAGGTTTGGCAGGTGAAGGGTCCGTGGTGCGTCTCGGTGAGGCTCGGTAGCAGGCAGGGTTCCGGCCGGCATTGAGTGCGGTGAGGGTGGCGGCGTCGTAGGTCCGTCGAGTGGTGATGCATCGGTGGGATCCAGGGGTTCTGGCGCTGGGCGCGGTCCAGTCGCGGACAGGCGCAGACGGGCTTGCCTTAGGCGCGTCTTCGGCGCGCCAGCGGCGCGGCCGCGCAGCGGCCGCCATTTATGGGGAGGTGGGAGGGAGGAGCAGCTGGGAGGCGGGAGGCAGGGGCAGCGAATGGGCGGTCAGGGGGGCGGGGCCGCAGGGGACATACCGCTCCCCCAGCACTCATTCCTCTCACGCTTCACACACGCCTCTCACCCTGAACTCAAACTGCTCATCTGGAACTTATACTATTGACATACCGCTCACCCTATACTCGCACACCTCTTACCTTGTACAAAGTAACATCTCTCACCCTTTACACTCACACAATTCTCATTCTGCACTGAGCACACATCAATCACCATGCATTGCGGCACTTTCACCCTTGACTCAGACACTTAACCTTCATTCGTGCACCACCCACCCTGCACAGAGAGCACTCACACCATTCTCCCTGTACTCATACTTTGCTCCTCTTAACTTATTATTAATCCCATAGACGACAGCTAATGCATTTACCAATGCTTGTTCTTCCTTTCATTGTTAGCTGCCTACCCTTTATTTTTTAAACTAAGTTTGGGAAAGCGAAGCTAAAAGCAGAGAAATGCTTCTAAAATCCCTTACTAATTACAATGTGGTATTTCTAACAAAAAATAAACACTTAAACAAATCAGATAGACAGATTTATTTATTATTTAGAAAACAGTTCTCCGTCTCTTTTAGCTGCTTTACTATCCTAATAACACATACAACCATAACAAAAATGTGTTCTTAATCGGCTTTCAGGATGTGGCATAAATACAGGAGTTTGCCATTACCCCCAGAGTGACAGACCACGTTTATAGGGGAGATTTTCAGTGTGCATATAAATATGAATGGAGAGCTTCAGAGCTGTAGCATTCAGTATTAACTCCTCTTTCTCTAAAGCTTTACTGGTCACATCAATCCAGTAAGACCCCAAACCCTTTGCCAAACGTTGTGTCAAATGCTCCACTACCATGGCAAATCGATGAATAAAGTGAGTGCAGTACTTGTTCAACTCAGGAATGAATGCAAAGCATCTTTGTCCACAGGTTCCCTGAAAGCTTATACTAGACTGAACGTTGGTATACTCCCGAGGGCAGAGATGGTGTGACCTATATAGTCCACACACTCTATAAAAATAAATCTAAATTTCTCATGACTTACTTTCATTCACCTGTCCCGTAGGATGGCCAAGACCTTTTTGAGACTGGCCTAATGCTTGTGAGGATTTTCTGCAAAAAGGTCAGGATGTCATTCTGAAATGCCAATACACCCAAGGTGTTACCAAAGAAAATGTTTGGCATCTTTTGGAATATCTGCCCAGCAGACGTTAGACCGAAAGGAAGATGGCTAGGGGAGCAAAGGGGACACTACACACTATGAAGGCCCAGTAAAAGGGCCAAGGAACTTACATGAACATTCAACAAAGAATGAATCAGTTAAGGAGAAGCTGACTCATCCAAAAATGAATCCACCTGGCTGATGTTAAAATATGGAACGGGAGGCTGACACAGACTTCAGGAGAGACAATGCTTAAAAGATGCATTTGAGTGGTAAAAATAACATGTATTAGCCAAGCCAATAGGTCTGGCCTATGCAATAGCTATTGGCAATGTGTTTTAGCCATGTTGTACACTAGTGTGGCTGCTGTTCAGCATGGCTAAATGTTAGTGGCGTGAAGAGTCGTGGAGTGGGGGAGTAGAGTGGAGTAGAGTTCAGTGGCAGAGAGTGTCAGAGTGCAATGTCGCAGAGTGGAGTGGGTGGGGTGGAATATGGTGGAGTGGGTTGGAGTGGATTGAGGTAATGGGGTGGATTGGATTGAGTGGGGTGGATTGAGTGGGGTGGATTGGAGTGGGTGGCTTGGATTGATTGGGGTGGGGTGGATTGGACTGGGGTAAGGGGGTGGATTGGGGTGGGGTGGATTAGATTGGGGTGGAATGGGTTGGGGTGGGTGGATTGGAGTGACAGGACTGGGGTAGGGTGGATTGGACTGGGGTAGGGTGGTTTGGACTGGAGACGAGTGGATTGGACTGGAGCAGGTTGATTTATCAGTGGTGATTGGATTGTGTTGAGTGGATTGGGGTAGAGTAGAGTGGATTGAGTGGGGTGGATTGGAGTAGAGTGGGGGTGGGGTGCACTGAAGTTGAGTGGGGTGCATTGGAGAAGATTGGACTGGAGAGGGGGATTTATCTGGAGTGACTGGATTGGGTGGGGTGGATGGGGTAGAGTGGATTGGATAGAAGAGAGGGGTGGACTGGAGTAGAGTAGGGTGCATTGTAGTTGAGTGGGGTGCATTGGTTTGTAGTTGATTGGAGTGCATTGGTTTGTAGAAGAGTGGGGTGGAGTGGATTGGGGTGGGGTGGATTGGGGTGGGGTGGGGTGGAGTGGGGTGGGATGGGTTGGATTGGAGTGGGGTGGATTGGAGTGAGGTGCAGTGTAGTTGAGTGGGGTGCATTGTGGGTGATTTGTAGTTGAGTGGAGTGCATTGTAGTTGAGTGGGGTGCATTGGTTTGGAGTAGAGTGGGGTGGACTGAAATAGGGTGGGTGAATTGGGGAGGGGTGGGGTCTGGTGGATTGGATTAGGGTGGGTGGATTGAATGGGGTGGATTGGAGTTGGCTGTTTTGGAGTGGGGTGAATTTGTACTGAGTAGGGGTGGACTGGAGTGGGATGGATTGGATTGAGTTGGGTGGATTGTACTGGAGGGGGGTGCATTAAGATGGATTGGAGTGGGATGGAGTGGGGTGGGTGGATTGAAGAGGGCGGGTTTTACTGGAATGGGGTAGAATGGATTTGAGTGGGTGTATTGGAGTGGAGCAGGTTGGGTGGAATTGGAATGATGTGGGTTGAATTTGAACGGTGGGTGGATTGGAGTGGGATAGATTGGAGTGGATTGTGGTGGACTGTACTAGAGTAGGGTGGACAGGATTGGTGTGGGTTGGACTGGTGTGGGTTGGACTGGACTGGCGTGGGGTGGACTGGATTTGAGTGGGGTGGACGGGATTGGCTTGGGGTGGATTGGAGTGGTGTTGGGGGGATTGGCATGAGGTGGACTGGATTGGAGTGGGGTGCATTGTATTGGATTGGGGTGGACTGGACTGGTGTGGGAAAGATTGGATTGAGTGGGGTGGATTGGACTGGAGTAGGGTGGATTGCATTGGGGTGGATTGGTATGGGGTGAGGTGGGTTGGATGGGGTGGACTGGAGTGTGACGGATATAATTGGGGGATTGGACTGTTGTGGATTGGAGTGCGTACGATTGGATTGGTGTGGGGTGGACTGGATTGGGGTTGGTGTGCGGTGAGGTGGAGTGGGGAGGAGTGGAGTGGGGATGATTGGACTGGGGTGCGGTGGATTGGGGTGTACTGCACGATGTGTTAAAGCATAATTTAGGAAATTATACATAACAAAGAAACAATGTCGCTTTGCAATATTTACAACAAGATAAACGTCATCTTTTGAAAACAAGCTAGCGCCAACAAGCAAAAGCACAAGTGAAAAGTGAGAAAAAAAAGACTTGGCAAAAGTAAAGATAAGAGTAAACTATAGAAAATAAAACTGTGCAATTTTGTTTGTCCTGCTGGGTACGTTTCTGACAGTTACACGTCTTCTGTTTGCAGGGCACTAGAAGTTAATAAAAAGAACAAAATAGTACCTCTATCACGTTGGGAACAGCGGACAGGTACTGATTAAGTTGAATCAATCAGTGCTTGGTCCCTGCTCCACAGAAGGGAACGGAAATGATTCTTGGCCTGCAGTGACCAATTACGAGGCTGTAAAGAAGAGTGCCACGCAAGCCAGCAAATGGTAAGCAACGAGCGGGCTCCAAGCCCCTTCTGTTAACAGTGTCTCACAAGCGAGACGCATACACTCACAGGCTCGACCCTAAAAATGAAGACAGGGTTTCTCCATATCGACAATCTGGAGCAATATCCCCATAGACATCAGATCGGCTCCTACCCTGCTACAACTCAGGCAGAAACTGAAAACCTATCACTTCAAGAAGCATTACACCTCATAAGATTACAACTTACCTGTTGCTTGCCCCGTACAGGACTGTATCATTCAGTGGGCTTTCACTAGTGTGCAGTGCTTTGTTGCTTGTTGAGCTGGGTTTGCACTCTTTAAGTGCCAGCACATTCACACTCGTACGTATGAACCACGCCAAAAAACTACCATCAAGTTGCAGGGCTCCAGTTGTGGAGCACCATCTAACTCTACCCTTCTGTACATTCCAGCTTTCAGAAAAGGCAGTGCAAACTCTTCCTCAAGTAGGCATTCAAACAACACTTGAACCTTACTGAATCCCACAGACCTCAGTATCCTAGTGTTCTTCAAGCTACCATCAACTGAAGACTGAGATACAAGTCTCAGGAGAAACGTGCAACCTCACAGACACCATGGTATGCCGAATGCTCCTATGCAACAGCAGTTCTTTTAATTAATGTATTTATTAATATATTCATATAGCCCATACCATGCCTTCGAGCACCAGAGCACTTTACAAGTAGGATTGCCTCAATATACAATGGTCAGGCAAATAGACGGAAAAAGGAAACTATAGAAAAGATTGGAAGGTAACACACAAAAACAAATTCAATAATTAAATCAACAAGCCTGCCCTAACACCCGTCCCCTCTAACTGACGACCCATATCTAGGCATAATGTGCAAAATATATTAATAGGATCTTTGGAACTACGAGCTCTCAGTTCACAGCAGGTAATACACAAATGTAGCAAGTAATCCTTATATTCAAACAGTTGGAATACTAGGCTACCAAGGGCGCAGGAGAGGGACGCCCAACCAACCACCCTCCACTAGGGAGCATTTACAGTATAAGACAGCAATGGTTCTAGGCGTGAAAACGCCTCTCTGTCAATGAGCAGAAAAAACAATCTGTAATAATGTATTTTCCCAAAGTGAAGCAAGCAATAAGTCCTTCCCCAGCCATGCTTCCTTGCTGTCCAAAACAGTAGGCGGGTGACTAAAAACAAACGCAGAACTGTTTTCAGTTCAGTCTCTTCTCAAACCTGCCATAACCATGTGCATGGTTTCATAAACAAAAGGCAGTGGTTATTTTACAGAATAAACTGTTTGAACCTGTAACCAACCAGACCTTCACTAGCTACTATGTGCTCTATACTAGGTAAACGGATCATAGACTGCTTGCCAGGCACCTCTACACCACCCTAGATGATCAGGAGGTGGTGTTATTGGATGGGGACAGTGGATGTACACAGAGCGAGGGCTGTTGTACCGCCCTGTTGGTCGAGGCTCATGGGATGTGACTTCAGAGGACGAAAAAAGGGGAATTAAAAAGGGCCGTTGTAATGCACTGCATGTGGCCTGGCACACAAAAGCATGGTGTGATGTGAGTGGACATGGGTTGAACAGTAGGAAGCTTCTATAACAAGGGCCCATGCAGAGGGCAAGTGCTGTCATGTCAGAGGCTGTGGTGTGGGGCACAGAAGGGGAGCAGCATCAGATGGTGCGGAAAGTAAATGCTCCAGAGGTGAAGGTTGGCATGTGATGCTGCCGTGGGAGGTGCAAAGAGAATCAACACTGTAGGATGCAGAAAGGGAATGTATAATGATGTTGAAGTGGGCCTTTAATTCCTCATGAGTGTACACAGGGGAAGCATTGTGCACAGGGTGAGTTTTTCCTGTGCTGCTCTTGTACCTTGGTGCACAGAAGGGAGCATGTACAGAGGAGGAGTCTAGTCCTGTGATGATGCTACGGTGCACGGGTGAGTTTAGAGCTGCGATGCTTCTGTCACAAGCTCGTGGCTCCCTGTACAGTGACAGTTTAGAAAAAGATAATCGCCATCTTTTGAGAACAGCTAGCGACCACGAGCAAAAACAAAACATGAGTGGAAAGTGAAAAAAGAACATTTGGCTAAATAAAGGAAAAGAGTTTACTATAGAAAATAAAACTTTGCAATATTGCTAATCCTGATGGGCGCGTTTTTGCCAGTTACACGGCTTCTGTTTGCAGGGCACTGGAAGTTAATAAAAAGAACAAAATAGTACCTGTATCAGGCAGGATCAGCGGATGTGCACTGGTCAAGTTGAATCAATCCGTGCTTGGTCCCTGCTCCACAGAAAGGAATGGAAATTATGCCAGGCCTGCCTTGACTAATTACGAGGCTTTAAATAAGAGTGCCACGCAAGCCAACAAGTGGTAAGCCACGGGCAGGCTTCAAGCCATTTTCAGATAAGATCAGAGTCTGGCAAGCGAAATACATGCTCTAGCGCATGCATTCGCAGGCTCGGCCCTACAAAGTACAAGTTAAAGGAGTATTTACAGTGGAGTTAGGGGACAGACAAAAGATGTGTTACCCTAGTCACCACTATCAGAGAACAAGGATCAAAGGCCAGGTGAGTTAAAGCAGCAGCCACCTGGACCCCCACAGTTTCATAATACCACTGGGAGGGTACTAAAATGTAATTGTGAATTAGGTGCTTATTTTTGTAGTACTGTATTGGGGCAACAGGTACACAGCACGAGTTAAGGAGGTGGGTAGTTCGAAACCTGCAGTACAGATGTGTGTGTATTGAGGGTGGTCATATGGTTCTGATTACACGGGTTGGAGCTGACGTGTGAAGGCACAAATGGGCTCACATTAAATGTGGCGATGACATCTTAGGTGGAAAGGATAGGAACCATAAATCTAATTTTCTAAAATGCTCCACATGGAAAGATAATGGCCTTGATAACAAAATTAAGAGGTGGTGGCCCTGTAATACCAGTGTGGGCATAAAGCTGATGTACGAGAGGCACCTGTTGGGAAATAAGTGTTAGTTTATAGGTCGTGGTAGCACTAAGGTGATTCCTCAGGTTGCCACTCCTGAGGGGTGGCAATACGAATAATGGAGATCCGTGTCTTTCCACCTCAAAAAAGACCTGCTAAATGAATGGAGGAGATACACAGCAGCAATACGGACAAGTAGAGACACTGCTGCTGGTAAATGTATATTTCCAACTTGAGTTGCAGGCAGCAATGGTATACACTTTCGGCTCCCCGCTACTTGAGGTCCCACTGGCAATGCTAATTCTGGAAAGGGATGGTGGGAAGTTTAACTTGGCAGCAGATACTTCACTCCGAGGCAGGGGAATAGCACCACACAGTCTAAACTTGCGGGGTTTGCCCGCACACTGATTCTGCATGATATATGAAGGGCACAGATCGCGCTCTCATATTATTCTGGATTGGAACACCCGACTCGTACTCCAGAATAGACTACTTTTTAACAAAAGGCCAGACACTGACAGGTTCTGAGAAACCGACTATTTGGCGGGGGGGAGGGGGAAGAGAGATACCTGATCACTCTCCACTACTAATGAAACTATATACTATCATTAGTAAAAACCAAAGGGATTGGAGATTGGACCCGTGGTATCTCCTGGAGGGGGCTCTGATCAGAGATAAAGGAGGGAACATCAGAATCCTCTGAAATGAACACAGTCTCCGTGCCTACTGCAGTGCCTGTGTCAGCATCAGATGAGATGGACTCGTTGGTGGCGCTATAGAGAAGAAATGAACACAGTCCACAGGGTTGGATGCTCTTAGAGTAGAAATGTAGATGTGTTTTCCTGCCTCTTTTTTGTGAGACTCGCTCTTTCGGATTTTCGTTCCTCTGATTGGGATTAGAGTTACCTTCTCCCTATGGCAAGGACCACAGATATGAGCAGAGAGACCCAACTCAGGATCACAAGAGCCTTTATCCTATATGCCCGAAGAACCAAATGCAGGATTCGCATTCTGGGTTTCCATACCTTTCAACATGAGTACTGTAGAACACGCAATAGAATCCAAATGTTCTGGAAAAAGCAATGCCTGATGTCAAGCAGCTGCCTCATCAAACACTGCATTTTGGTGCGGCTACAGGGCCTCAGTTTCTCACAAATTCAAAGCTTCTCTTATGCTATACTTTAGACATTCTATCCAGACTGCTAAAGCATCTCTCGCCATAGAAGTGTCTTGTATACCAACAACCAAACAAGTTAAAACATAAATAGTTGCATTTTGTTATAGGATTCTAAAAGCATGCTGCAACCAAATAAAGCACAGAAAGGCACAACAGCACAGTCTCCAGTGCAAATATTTGCAGATAATATCCACAGTTCCACCGTGTAGTATATTGCACAGTTAAGCCCTATAAAATGTCTAGTATCGATTAAACAGTAAATACACAATGCAAAAAGGTTGCATTTTATACAATTGTTATTAATGCAAATGCATTGCACTTCCATGTAAAGCTAACCAAATAATACAACTTTAGTACAGCGCACAATTCCAGTTGGTTACTCTAGCCCCTTTGCTTCTGCCTCTCTATTGTGCATCACTTAGTGCTTTTATTATGTTAGAACATAGAGCCTTGTTGCAACTGTTTAACGTATCTACTGATGAGCCACTTTGTCGCTTTCCATGATTTACAAATTTGAAGTGCTACAGTGTATGGTTTCAAAACAGGTGATGTCTGCAGCATTATGCAATGGCATCCTTGCATCTAGTTACTTTTTTCCAGAACACTTTCTTGGTTTTTATTTTAAACAGTATTCAATATAGGGATAGACTGTCCACAAAGATTGTATACAGGTATTTCGCTATCCTATAATAACTTTAGGACATGTCCATATTCCTTGGTTCTGTGGCCAGTCAGTATAATTGATCATAACAAAGGGCATACTATTTCAAGCATAAATGAAACTGGACCCTGTCTTGTATGAATGAGTAAGCCTGCACCCTGCCATGTTATTTTTTAAGTACCCACAATAACCTTAAATTCCCAGCCACTTATTCATTCTCCAAACCAGCATTCTCCCTGTATCTTTTTAATCGTACCCGGGCATCCATTACCCCTATATGCCAATTTTTCCACCTCCATGCATCAGTCCACAAAACATGACCATTCTTCTATGGTTGGCGGATGTGGAATACCCCATGTTTGTGCTATATCTCAATTAGCTACTATCTTACACTTGTTAATAAATAGCTTTGGATATCTGGCTGCATCAGGTTCCTCCAAGATATACAGAAGTGCCGTGCCCACCCCAGATTTGAGGGGAATCCCAGTGTCCTCTCGAGGTCCCTCATAGCCCTCTTCCAATATATCTCAATAACAGGGAAGCTCCAAAATAGTTTGCAGAAATGTCGTAGTATGCCCACAACCCTGCGGGCATGTCATCCTGCACCTGTACAAAACTCCTTAACTGGACACTGGTGTAAAATATCCTGTGAAGGACGTTTAAATGTACTATGTGTAAGCTCGATCTAATGGAGACTTGCTGTGGAAGTCCCAAGGCCTCTTCCAAGTTGCCATCCTCAGTTGGATCTCTAACATTTTCCCATCTTGTTTTAAGGCATTACAAATCTTTCTGTCTAACGTTAGGGTGCTAAATGTATTGCTTTGGTATGTAATCTGCAATCAAATAGTCTTCTCTTCAATGGGGATTTCTCAAGATGTTCTTGCTCCGCTCCGGTATCGGCCATCAGAGCAGTTTTGAGTTGTAAACATTTAAATGCTTGATGGCTGTGTAGCTCACATTCTTTTTGCAGATGTTCAAATGACTGCACACCCAGTCTGCCTCATTTGTCCCCCAGGGTCTATATCACGAGAGTTTCCCACACAGCAAACCCTCTAAGAACCTGGGTTTCCTATATGGCATTCTCCACCCACAGTGGTATCCTTGGAATCAATCTGCCATACCATCCAGTTTCGCTGGTCTGCGTCAACAAGGTATTCACAGTGTTGTCGGCCGTAGAGGCTAGCTTATTGATCTCCCATCAGCCATATAGAATGTGAGGATAGCCCCTTTCACCCATCGCCAATCTATCTAGATGAATTATTAGGTCATCTAATGATACAAATGCCTAGTCGTTGACTGTCACTAGTTCGGACACTTCGAAGAATAATTTTTTTTTATGTTGGGAACGGCAATCCAATCCACTTATACTGCATTCTAGAGCTTGGCCAGTGCTATTCTATGGGAACCTCCCTGCCAGATCAGTGTTCTAAATATGCCATCCATGTAACCTTTGAAAGTATTTCGTAGGTACATTAAACTGTGTGTTCTACAAGATATACAGGAAATTTGGCAGTGCTATCATCTTAAACAAGGTAACCAGCCTAGCAGGGATAGTGGCAATCCCTTCCACTGTTAGGCCACATCATCCAGTTTAAGTAATGGGTTTAAGTTATTGGAGTAGAACCTGTCACTCGCAGTTAATATCAATATCCCTAGATATCTTAAGTGAACAGTTTCAACCATAAGTGCCATGAGGCAGCATCATCGGAGGTATCCATGGCCAGGTAAGAAAATGGAGATGGTTATCCCGGTTATTGTGGAAGCTGGATTATTTTCTGTCTGTTTCAAACATGAATCCCTGCCTATGTAGGGAGTAAGCCAAATACAAAACAATGTTGTCTACTTACAGCAATGTCCTCTCATCAAGTTCCATACTACATGTCCACCCCCTTACTAATGCATCTGTAGCCACTCTACTAGTGGCTCGATCACAAGGCCAAATAATGCTGGTAATATCAGGTATCCCTGCCTGGTACCCCAGCATATAGGAAATATCCACAATTTTGAGCCATTCAGTTGTACATTCAACTGTGGAGCTGCAGATAGAAGATGTACACAATATTAAAAAAGTATGGTCCAAAGCCAATATTTGGCAGGATCTGAATCTTGAAATACCATTTGACAGTCAAAGGTCTTGTCCGCATCCAATGACGTGAGCACCACTGGCCTACTGACTCTTAGCACACAACTGATTGCTATAGAATCGATGCAGATTATTTAAATAGTGGATCTAAGACGGCATGACCCCAGATTTGTATGTATGTGTTAGTGTGTGAAGTTTTGGTGTCAGTGTACTCAGGAGTACTTTCGTTGTTTATCAGGGAAAACAGTTGGTATGAAGTGCATTCTTCCCTTTCTTTTCCTTCCTTAGGTATTAGGGCTACCGCAGCAACCACCAAGTCAGCAGGGAATGGTCCTTCTGTTCTCGATGCAAGATGTTTTTCGAGCAACAGTTGGGATGCAATATTTGCTAGCCCCTTGTGTACTCTGCAGGTAGTCCATTGGGGTCAGGTGTCTTCACTGTCTGCTTCTGTTTTAGGATAGTTGGGTCTACTAAGGGAGGCAGTGTTCCAGATCCACTTGTTGCACTATCATCCTGCGAAAAACTCTGCTACTGTCTAAATATTTCAAGTTACTCAAGATGCATAGAAAGATTGGTAAAATCACAAATGTCTCTACAATTAGCTTGTATCAGTGTCCCTTAGGATCTCTCACCCCATGAATGAGTCTCAAAGTGTATTTTCTTCTGAATCCTGCAAGGCCCACTACTTAACAGGGATAATGCAGGATGCCCGAGCGTTCTTGTTTGCGTAAAATCTTAACTCTGCACTTTAAATGAATCACAATATTAAAACAAAAGATTAGTCGGAATACCACTAGAGAAAACTGCAAAAAATATTTTTATCTGTATGACTTACAATACAATAATGAACAAAAAGAAAAATACATTAGGTGCATTCCATCGATTTGTACGATCCTGAAGTAATTTCTGAATCTGGCACGGTTTAAGGTGCGGGGATTCTCTTTCACTGGAGCGATAGTGACTGTTGCAACTGCGTCTGGTGTTACTTAACAGGGGAGTCTTATTGGTTAGTAGCCGGTACAATTGGAGTTGATTAATGTACATAGCTGCCAAGGTTTCAGATTGCTTATGTGTGACATTTTCATAATTTCCGTGTAATTATGAGTGACATTCAACGACTATGAGTGACACTTTTTCGTGAGCAAAATCAAGCTATGAAGATGAGGGAAATGTATAGATATC
The DNA here is from genome assembly GCA_963921515.1 of Calotriton arnoldi. NCBI lineage: Eukaryota > Metazoa > Chordata > Amphibia > Caudata > Salamandridae > Calotriton > Calotriton arnoldi. The sequence continues at coordinate 759,658 of CAWUFW010007808.1, read as the reverse complement.
AGAAATTACACCCATTTGAGCAACGAGTAACTCTTAGAAGATCTTTAAACTGCTGCAAATCTCCAGAAATGGAAGGGCACTCTGGAACCCGACTGTACCAAATAGGATGTAAGCATAGATGCAAAGTGTTCAGATTTCTTATGTGTGACATTTCCATGGTTTCAGTGCACCTATCAGTGACATTCTGCTGCCAAATGTGTGACACTGACTGACATTTCTTGCAAATAAAACCAAGCAATTAAGTTCATAGAATGAGATAAATATTAGAAATGTTGCCATTTTCAACAATGAGAAGTGCTAAAAGATCTTAAAACTGGTGCAAACCCCTGGTCACTAACCCACTGTCCCTTTCTAATATGATTATAATGTCATTTCATTGAAGACATGACAAATTCTTTTTGCAGTTTTATATAGTGTCAACTCGACTCGAAGGTATTTGAGTGCTTCACATGAGCACCAGTTAAATTACATGAGGGAACATTCATTTTTTAGGCACGGGGAGATTAGGTGATTTGCCCAGCATCACAGGATGTTGAGCCGACGCTGGGACTCAAAGCTGGTTCTCCAGTTCAAAAGCAGTGCCTGTAACGTCACATCTTAAATGTGAGCAATCATTAAATGTGAACTGTTAAGGATCCAAGTGAGGTGTTTTTTCGGGGAGAAGTGGTGCCTTCTTGTTTTCATGCTGCGTTTCTAAAATGGGTTTTCTTTTTGACATTTATGAAAACAGAAGCTATTTTGAAACAAAAACAAACAGCTGGGTTATATTAGGCAGTGATACGTACCAGCGCCCTGAGGATTGGGCCTGTGAAGATATATGCTTAGGCTCACAGATATCATGGTTCCATACTATACAATTGACACAAAGTTTTAGGGAACAAATGCTTTCCCAGATGTCAGTGGAAAGATGAAAAGCAAAATGATATTTTTCTAATCAGTCTGTGCAGGACTCACCTGGCTGTGCTCAGACGTGCGTTCCCACATGTCTGCCCGGCTGTTCATTCTGAGCATGTTCTTCAGCAGCAGCTGAGCATGGGGGGGGGTCAACAGGCTGCAAGAGGGCAGTGCTAATTGTACCTGCTAGAGATGATTACTAGGGGACCTTAATCAGCTTCCTTGAACGTTCTGCCGCTGCCAGTCATACACTGCAGTGCTTAGGGCCGGTCATGGTTGCTTGCGTCATGTCCGTCCCAACATTGAGTGATGTCATGAGCTGACCCACTGGCGGGAGAGTCGCCCCCGACCCACAAACATGCCAGATCCAAATCAAATAATTTCAGAGGGTTCACAGAGAGCCATTTAATCAGTCTCCCCGGAGTCCCTCGCGCTGCCCCCACATACATACCACTGAGGGGGTCGGGCACTGTACTACTTGTCTGGGCTGCAGGGTGAAGTAAAAACATGAATCCATTCTAGAGACTGGAGCTGCCACCAGGACTAATGACCACAAGTGGCCCAAAAAACAACAGAAGGCTCCTCCGGATCGACGAGAGGCTGGCCGGGCCTGACAGTGCTTTTTGTTACGCTTTAACAAACTCTTTCTGTCCCTGTGGGTGACTGACGCTGCTGCCGGATCAACTTGACATGTCCCAGAGAGGCTGGGACTTCCAAAGCAGTTATTTTCATAAGCCTCGCATCACTGTGAAAACAATTTGTCCGTCACACTTCAGACTATTGCTCACTTAAACCATGAGTGTCCTGTCGGTGAGTGACTATTAATAATCAGTCACTCACTGTCTGCTCGGTCCGGCAACGCCGGGGTTTTATTGAATTTGCGCAAACAGCAGCGGCAGCGCACCGAGGATTCGACTCTCAGATTGAGTCCCCCGCCGCTTCTGACCTCACTTCCTCTTCCTCCAGGACGTGACGAGGCACTACAGTCACATCCGGATTATCCTGGGTCCCCCATGGTGTGCCACAGCCAGTAGCAACCACTGCTGAGGGCAGGCCCCGGTCTGGGTAATTGGCAGTGTGAGTCACTCAGTCAGTGTGTGGTGCGTGTGTCTGAAAGCCGCGCGGCGCCGCGGCTGCAAATATAATGTTGCCAGCACGACAGGCTGCCGGGCAGATTTCATTTGTAACAATACATTGTAGCACTACTCTCAGCCACTCCAGAGCTGAGAGCAGACAAGGTTAACTATTAATTTACTGAGCCCAGTGCCTGCAGCAAGTCTGCGGGGAGCAGCATTGCCGGCGCACAGGCGCCGGCGGCGCGCGCGGGCACCCTGCGTAGCCAGAGTTTCAGAGTGGCAAAAATGCGTGACAATGCATTTCAGTGCGGTGATGTGGAACACCACACTGAAATGCGTTAGCGTCACACCTGATGCGCGATACTTGGCAGGCCTGAATGTATTGGTTAGTGAAGGATTATATTGGAAGCGGCCTGTTAGTTCCTGCTATGTATATGTGTGAAGCATTATGGGAAAGGATGGTTATGCTGAAGGACACTGTTGTGCATTTAATTCTGCTGCAGTGATCTGTTATCCACTGACGGGCTAAGTGGTTGTGAGGCGTAGAGACACCTTTTATGACAGAAAAAGAGTGGCATACATTTCAATATTAAAAAACTAGCAATAATTTGATACGCAGCTTTTTACATTACAATCTTATTTATTTTTAATCACATCTATTACTAATTAGAACCAAAGAACTTAAATATAACAGTCGTGTTGCCATTCACTCTAGGGCAATTGGTTTCCTTCTTTCAACATATATTATCTACTGGCGGTCGCCAGTAGATAGTTATAGTTAGGACCTATTTTCCATAGGAAATCCGCGACATTCTATTTGAAATAACTCTCTTGCCGGTTGACGAATCTTCGCGAAATTTTCAAACTTTATGGCCCGCTCCGGTCCGCTCCTACCCTGAAAGTCTCGGGGTGATTCATCAAGCGGGGCCGAGAAAAAGGGGGGTCCCAAAACGTGTTTTCCCCATTCATTTTCCCATAGGAAACTTTAGACACGGCTACAGCCCGAACTGCTGAACGGAATTACACCAAATTTGGCAAAGAGGTAGTTCTTGGTTCAGAAAGAACCCTTTTGTTAAATGGTGTAAATCCGTTCAGTAGTTGCGGAGAAATTAAAAAATAAGAGTCAACAAATCAATTTCCCATAGGAAACTTTATGCAAGGCTACAGCCCGAACTGCTGAACGGAATTACACCAAATTTGGCAAAGAGGTAGTTCTTGGTTCAGAAAGAACCCTTTTGTTAAATGGTGTAAATCCGTTCAGTAGTTGCTGAGAAAATCAAAAGTAAAAACACATATATATCTGGGCGGAGCCTAACCACACATGTCATCGTGAGATCTGATTGGCTGTCAGCACTTCATCCTGGAATTGCTGGCAGCCATCTTGAGACCAATATACATGATAGTACCCCATTGAAATGCCTTGTAGTGAATCAAAGATTTTGAGGGTTACCAAAAGGAGAACTATTAAGGGTGATAACAGACTTTAGTTACATTAGAATTCATTTGTTGATGGTACCATACTAATTTCAGGAATTGTGGTGTGTTCTAAGGTGATTTTACCCTGTGAAAAACCTTCTGCTGGGATATCATGAATCATGTTTGAGAGAAAACTATTTTCACATGCTTGTCCCATACAGTTTTGGAAGGTGCTCCAGAAGCTAAAATGAGAGCATATTTTCTGTAAATTCACATTATCTTTCTCAGTCATGTGAGAATGAAGTCTGACATTCTCAGTAAAACATGTACATCCAACAAGGGCAGAGACTGTCAGTTGATTCCTTTGTGTTCTACTGCAGCTTCCCAGAGTGTTCTAAAGAACAACTAGAGTGCTAACAGCCTTACTTATGACAAAAGTATGGCACACCTGAAGCCATCTTGATTGGAATAAACTGGTAACACTTAAAACATTTAATTTAAAAAGGAACAAAATGATGGGGTTAATTTTGTCATAAAAATTATGGGTAGTGCTGTAGAAAGAAAAATTAGGACATGTTTCAAGTGTGATCTCAAATATCTTCCTGTTATATTTCAACAGGAGCAGCCTGCCAGTTGATGCCTTTGTGTTCTACTGCAGCTTCCCAGAGTGTTCTAAAGAACAACTAGAGCGCTAACAGGCTTACTTATGACAAAAGTATGGCACACCGGAAGCCATCTTGATTGGAATAAACCGTTAATACTTAAAACATTTAATTTAAAAAGGAACAAAATGAGGGGGTTCTTTTTAAATAGAAATTATGGTTAGTGCTGCAGAAAGAAAAATGAGGGCATGTTTTAAGTGAGATCTCAAATCCTCTTCTATTTCATTAGAAAATTCTGACATGCAGACTGAAACAATCACTTTCAATACCAGCAGCAGACTTCCAGTTAACTCCCTGGTGAGCAGTAGCTTTAGTACAGTGATCTAATGAGCAACTAGAGTGCTAACATTCTGAATTTATGGCAAATGTGAGACACATCTGAATGCCTTCTTGATGGAATCAAAGTAAAAACTGAAAGCATTTCCTACTGAGGAGACTGCAGTAAATGAGGAAATTAGGAAACTTCATAACAAAGAAGTCTTCCAAGATGGCCACCAGAGAAAAAGAGCCCAAATGTAGCACAAATATTACCCAGATGTAGCCCACATATAGCCCAATGACAAAAGTGTGCAAAACACTTTTTATTTTTAGTTTTTTGCAGTTTTATGTAGTGCAGACTGGTCAGGTATTGGAGCGTTGCATCTTAAAACATGACCCCTACACTACAAAAACACCACTGCACTACTCTAAACCCTAAAACACTACCCCAGCACGACTCCCTACACTACACAAGCACCACTGCACTATCCTAAACCCTAAAACACTACCCCCAGCATGACCCCCTACACTACACAAACACCACTGCACTACCCTAAACCCTAAAACACTACCCCCAGCACGATCCCCTACACTACCCAAACACCACTGCACTAACCTAAATCCTAAAACAATACCCCCAGCACGACCCCCTACACTACCCAAACACCACTGCACTACCCTAAAACATGACCCCCTACACTACACAAACACCACTGCACTACCCTAAACCCTAAAACACTACCCCCAGCACGACCCCTACACTACACAAGCACCACTGCACTACCCTAAACCCTAAAACACTACCCCCAGAACGACCCCCTACACTGCCCGAACACCACTGCACTGCCCTAAACCTTGAAACACCAGCCCCTGCACGACCCCCTACACTGTTCGAACACCACTGCACTGCCCTAAACCCTGAAACACCACCCCCAGCACGACCCCCTACACGGCCGAACACCACTGCACTGCCCTAAACCCTGAAACACCACCCCTTCACGACCCCCTACACTGCCCGAACACCACTGCACTGCCCTAAACCCTAAAACACCACCCCCAGCACGGCCCCCTACACTGCCCAAACACCACTGCACTGCCCTAAACCCTGAAACACTATCCCCAGCAAGACCCCCTACACTGCCCAAACACCACTCCACTGCCCTAAACCCTGAAACATCACCCCCAGCAAGACCCCCTACACTGCCCGAACACCACTGCCCTAAACCCTGAAACACCACCCCCAGCACGACCCCCTACACTGCCCGAACACCACTGCACTGCCCTAAACCCTGAAACACCACCCCCAGCACGACCCCCTACACTGCACGAACACCACTGCTCTGCCCAAAACCCTGAAACACCAGCCCCAGCACGACCCCCTACACTGCCCGAACACCACTGCACTGCCCTAAACCCTGAAACACCAGCCCCAGCACGACCCCCTACACTGCCCGAACACCACTGCACTACCCTAAACCCAGAAACACCACCCCCAGCACGACCCCCTACACTGCCTGAGCACCACTGCACTGCCCTAAACCCTGAAACACCAGCCCCAGCATGACCCCCTACACTGCCCGAACACCACTGCACTGCCCTAAACCCTGAAACACCAGCCCCAGCACGACCACCTACACTGCACGAACACCACTGCACTGGCCTAAACCCTGAAACACCAGCCCCAGCATGACCCCCTACACTGCCCGAACACCACTGCACTGCCCTAAACCGTGAAACACTAGCCCCAGCACGACCCCCTACACTGCCAGAACACCATTGCACTGCCCTAAACCCTGAAACACCAGCCCCCGCACAACCCCCTACTCTGCCCGAACACTACTGCACTGCCCTAAACCCTGAAACACCACCCCGTGCACGACCCCCTACACTGCCCGAACACCACGGCACTGCCCTAAACCCTGAAACACCACCCCCAGCACGACACCCTACACTGCCCGAACACCACTGCACTGCCCTAAACCCTGAAACACCATTCCCCCTGCACGACCCCCTACACTGCCCGAACACTACTGCACTGCCCTAAACCCTGAAACACCATCCCCAGCACGACCCCCTACACTGCACGAACACCCCTGCACTGCCCTAAACCCTGAAACACTACCCCCAGCAAGACCCCCTACACTGCCCGAACACCACTGCACTGCCCTAAACCCTGAAACATCACCCCCAGCAAGACCCCCTACACTGCCCGAACACCACTGCCCTACACCCTGAAACACCACCCCCAGCAAGACCCCCTACACTGCCCGAACACCACTGCACTACCCTAAACCCTACAACACTACCCCCAGCACGACCCCCTACACTACACAAGCACCACTGCACTACCCTAAACCCTAAAACACTACCCCCAGAATGACCCCCTACACTGCCCGAACACCACTGCACTGCCCTAAACCTTGAAACACCAGCCCCTGCACGACCCCCTACACTGTTCGAACACCGCTGCACTGCCCTAAACCCTGAAACACCACCCCCAGCACGACCCCTACACTGCTGAACACCACTGCACTGCCCTAAATCCTGAAACACCACCCCTTCACGACCCCCTACACTGCCCAAACACCACTCCACTGCCCTAAACCCTGAAACATCACCCCCAGCAAGACCCCTACACTGCCCGAACACCACTGCCCTAAACCCTGAAACACCACCCCCAGCACGACCCCCTACACTGCCCGAACACCACTGCACTGCCCTAAACCCTGAAACACCACCCCCAGCACGACCCCCTACACTGCCCGAACACCACTGCTCTGCCCAAAACCCTGAAACACAAGCCCCAGCACGACCCCTACACTGCCCGAACACCACTGCACTGCCCTAAACCCTGAAACACCAGCCCCAGCACGACCCCCTACACTGCCCGAACACCACTGCACTACCCTAAACCCATAAACACCACCCCCAGCACGACCCCCTACACTGCCTGAGCACCACTGCACTGCCCTAAACCCTGAAACACCAGCCCCAGCATGACCCCCTACACTGCCCGAACACCACTGCACTGCCCTAAACCCTGAAACACCAGCCCCAGCACGACCACCTACACTGCACGAACACCACTGCACTGCCCTAAACCCTGAAACACCAGCCCCAGCATGACCCCCTACACTGCCCGAACACCACTGCACTGCCCTAAACCGTGAAACACTAGCCCCAGCACGACCCCCTACACTGCCAGAACACCATTGCACTGCCCTAAACCCTGAAACACCAGCCCCAGCACAACCCCCTACACTGCCCGAACACCACTGCACTGCCCTAAACCCTGAAACACCACCCCGTGCACGACCCCCTACACTGCCCGAACACCACTGCACTGCCCTAAACACTGAAACACCCCCCAGCACGACACCCTACACTGCCAGAACACCACTGCACTGTCCTAAACCCTGAAACATCACCCCCAGCAAGACCCCCTACACTGCCCGAACACCACTGCCCTAAACCCTGAAACACCACCCCCAGCAAGACCCCCTACACTGCCCGAACACCACTGCACTGCCCTAAACCCTGAAACACCAGCCCCGGCACGACCCCCTACATTGCCCGAACACCACTGCACTGCCCTAAACCCTGAAACACCACTTCCTGCATGACCCACTACACTGCCCGAACACTACTGCACTGGCCTAAACCCTGAAACACCATCACCAGCACGACCCCCTACACTGCACGAACACCCCTGCACTGCCCTAAACCCTGAAACACTACCCCCAGCAAGACCCCCTACACTGCCCGAACACCACTGCACTGCCCTAAACCCTGAAACATCACCCCCAGCAAGACCCCCTACACTGCCCGAACACCACTACCCTAAACCCTGAAACACCACCCCCAGCAAGACCCCCTACACTGCCCGAACACCACTGCACTGCCCTAAACCCTGAAACACCACCCCCAGCACGACACCCTACACTGCCCGAACACCACTGCACTGCCCTAAACCCTGAAACACCACCCCCAGCAAGACCCCCTACACTGCCCGAACACCACTGCACTGCCCTAAACCCTGAAACACCACCCCCAGCACGACACCCTACACTGCCCGAACACCACTGCACTGCCCTAAACCCTGAAACACCATTCCCCCTGCACGACCCCCTACACTGCCCGAACACTACTGCACTGCCCTAAACCCTGAAACACCACCCCCAGCACGACCCCCTATACTGCCCGAACACCCCTGCACTGCCCTAAACCCTGAAACACGACCCCCAGCAAGACCCCCTACACTGCCCGAACACCACTGCACTGCCCTAAACCCTGAAACATCACCCCCAGCAAGACCCCCTACACTGCCCGAACACCACTGCCCTACACCCTGAAACACCACCCCCAGCAAGACCCCCTACACTGCCCGAACACCACTGCACTACCCTAAACCCTACAACACTACCCCAGCACGACCCCCTACACTACACAAGCACCACTGCACTACCCTAAACCCTAAAACACTACCCCCAGAACGACCCCTACACTGCCCGAATACCACTGCACTGCCCTAAACCTTGAAACACCAGCCCCTGCACGACCCCCTACACTGTTCGAACACCACTGCACTGCCCTAAACCCTGAAACACCACTCCCAGCACAACCCCCTACACTGCTGAACACCACTGCACTGCCCTAAACCCTGAAACACCACCCCTTCACGACCCCCTACACTGCCCGAACACCACTGCACTGCCCTAAACCCTGAAACACCACCCCCAGCACGGCCCCCTACACTGCCCAAACACCACTGCACTGCCCTAAACCCTGAAACACTATCCCCAGCAAGACCCCCTACACTGCGCAAACACCACTCCACTGCCCTAAACTCTGAAACATCACCCCCAGCAAGACCCCCTACACTGCCCGAACACCACTGCCCTAAACCCTGAAACACCACCCCCAGCACGACCCCCTACACTGCCCGAACACCACTGCACTGCCCTAAACCCTGAAACACCACCCCCAGCACGACCCCCTACACTGCCCAAACACCACTGCTCTGCCCAAAACCCTGAAACACAAGCCCCAGCACGACCCTCTACACTGCCCGAACACCACTGCACTGCCCTAAACCCTGAAACACCAGCCCCAGCACGACCCCCTACACTGCCCGAACACCACTGCACTACCCTAAACCCATAAACACCACCCCCAGCACGACCCCCTACACTGCCTGAGCACCACTGCACTGCCCTAAACCGTGAAACACTAGCCCCAGCACGACCCCCTACACTGCCAGAACACCATTGCACTGCCCTAAACCCTGAAACACCAGCCCCAGCACAACCCCCTACACTGCCCGAACACCACTGCACTGCCCTAAACCCTGAAACACCAGCCCCAGCACGACCACCTACACTGCACGAACACCACTGCACTGCCCTAAACCCTGAAACACCAGCCCCAGCATGACCCCCTACACTGCCCGAACACCACTGCACTGCCCTAAACCGTGAAACACTAGCCCCAGCACGACCCCCTACACTGCCAGAACACCATTGCACTGCCCTAAACCCTGAAACACCAGCCCCAGCACAACCCCCTACACTGCCCGAACACCACTGCACTGCCCTAAACCCTGAAACACCACCCCGTGCACGACCCCCTACACTGCCCGAACACCACTGCACTGCCCTAAACCCTGAAACACCACCCCCAGCACGACCCCCTACACTGCCCGAACACCACTGCACTGCCCTAAACCGTGAAACACTAGCCCCAGCACGACCCCCTACACTGCCAGAACACCATTGCACTGCCCTAAACCCTGAAACACCAGCCCCAGCACAACCCCCTACACTGCCCGAACACCACTGCACTGCCCTAAACCCTGAAACACCACCCCGTGCACGACCCCCTACACTGCCCGAACACCACTGCACTGCCCTAAACCCTGAAACACCACCCCCAGCACGACCCCCTACACTGCCCGAACACCACTGCACTGCCCTAAACCCTGAAACACCAGCCCCGGCACGACCCCCTACATTGCCCGAACACCACTGCACTGCCCTAAACCCTGAAACACCACTTCCTGCATGACCCACTACACTGCCCGAATACCACTGCACTGCCCTAAACCCTGAAACACCATTCCCCCTGCACGCCCCCCTACTCTGCCCGAACACTACTGCACTGGCCTAAACCCTGAAACACCATCCCCAGCACGACCCCCTACACTGCACGAACACCCCTGCACTGCCTTAAACCCTGAAACACTACCCCCAGCAAGACCCCCTACACTGCCCGACCACCACTGCACTGCCCTAAACCCTGAAACATCACCCCCAGCAAGACCCCTACACTGCCCGAACACCACTACTCCTAAACCCTGAAACACCACCCCCAGAAAGACCACCTACACTGCCCGAACACCACTGCACTGCCCTAAACCCTGAAACACCAGCCCCAGCACGACCCCCTACATTGCCCGAACACCACTGCACTGCCCTAAACCCTGAAACACCACCCCTGCATGACCCACTACACTGCCCGAACACCACTGCACTGCCCTAAACCCTGAAACACTACCCCCAGCACGACCCCCTACACTGCCCGAACACCATTGCACTGCCCTAAACCCTGAAACACCACCCCTGCACGACCCCCTACACTGCCCGAACACTACTGCACTGCCCTAAACCCTGAAACACCGCCCCCAGCATGACCCCCTACACTGCACGAACACTACTGCACTGCCCTAAACCTTGAAACACCAGCCCCAGCAAGACCCCCTACACTGCCCGAACACCACTGCACTGCCCTAAACCCTGAAACATCACCCCTAGCAAGACCCCCTACACTGCCCGAACACCACTGCCCTAAACCCTGAAACACCACCCCCAGCACGACCCCCTACACTGCCCAAACACCACTGCTCTGCCCTAAACCCTGAAACACCAGCCCCAGCACGACCCCCTACACTGCCCGAACACCACTGCACTGCCCTAAACCCTGAAACACCACCCCCAGCACGACCCCCTACACTGCCCGAACACCACTGCACTGCCCTAAACCCTGAAACACCACCCCCAGCACGACCGCCTACACTGCCTGAACACCACTGCACTGCCCTAAACCCTGAAACATCACCCCCAGCAAGACCCCCTACACTGCCCGAACACCACTGCCCTACACCCTGAAACACCACCCCCAGCAAGACCCCCTACACTGCCCAAACAGCACTGCACTACCCTAAACCCTACAACACTACCCCAGCACGACCCCCTACACTACACAAGCACCACTGCACTACCCTAAACCCTAAAACACTACCCCCAGAATGACCCCCTACACTGCCCGAACACCACTGCACTGCCCTAAACCTTGAAACACCAGCCCCTGCACGACCCCCTACACTGTTCGAACACCGCTGCACTGCCCTAAACCCTGAAACACCACCCCCAGCACGACCCCCTACACTGCTGAACACCACTGCACTGCCCTAAACCCTGAAACACCACCCCCTTCACGACCCCCTACACTGCCCAAACACCACTCCACTGCCCTAAACCCTGAAACATCACCCCCAGCAAGACCCCCTACACTGCCCGAACACCACTGCCCTAAACCCTGAAACACCACCCCCAGCACGACCCCCTACACTGCCCGAACACCACTGCACTGCCCTAAACCCTGAAACACCACCCCCAGCACGACCCCCTACACTGCCCGAACACCACTGCTCTGCCCAAAACCCTGAAACACAAGCCCCAGCACGACCCCCTACACTGCCCGAACACCACTGCACTGCCCTAAACCCTGAAACACCAGCCCCAGCACGACCCCCTACACTGCCCGAACACCACTGCACTACCCTAAACCCATAAACACCACCCCCAGCACGACCCCCTACACTGCCTGAGCACCACTGCACTGCCCTAAACCCTGAAACACCAGCCCCAGCATGACCCCCTACACTGCCCGAACACCACTGCACTGCCCTAAACCCTGAAACACCAGCCCCAGCACGACCACCTACACTGCACGAACACCACTGCACTGCCCTAAACCCTGAAACACCAGCCCCAGCATGACCCCCTACACTGCCCGAACACCATTGCACTGCCCTAAACCGTGAAACACTAGCCCCAGCACGACCCCCTACACTGCCAGAACACCATTGCACTGCCCTAAACCCTGAAACACCAGCCCCAGCACAACCCCCTACACTGCCCGAACACCACTGCACTGCCCTAAACCCTGAAACACCACCCCGTGCACGACCCCCTACACTGCCCGAACACCACTGCACTGCCCTAAACACTGAAACACCCCCCCAGCACGACACCCTACACTGCCAGAACACCACTGCACTGTCCTAAACCCTGAAACATCACCCCCAGCAAGACCCCCTACACTGCCCGAACACCACTGCCCTAAACCCTGAAACACCACCCCCAGCAAGACCCCCTACACTGCCCGAACACCACTGCACTGCCCTAAACCCTGAAACACCAGCCCCGGCACGACCCCCTACATTGCCCGAACACCACTGCACTGCCCTAAACCCTGAAACACCACTTCCTGCATGACCCACTACACTGCCCGAACACTACTGCACTGGCCTAAACCCTGAAACACCATCACCAGCACGACCCCCTACACTGCACGAACACCCCTGCACTGCCCTAAACCCTGAAACACTACCCCCAGCAAGACCCCCTACACTGCCCGAACACCACTGCACTGCCCTAAACCCTGAAACATCACCCCCAGCAAGACCCCCTACACTGCCCGAACACCACTACCCTAAACCCTGAAACACCACCCCCAGCAAGACCCCCTACACTGCCCGAACACCACTGCACTGCCCTAAACCCTGAAACACCACCCCCAGCACGACACCCTACACTGCCCGAACACCACTGCACTGCCCTAAACCCTGAAACACCACCCCCAGCAAGACCCCCTACACTGCCCGAACACCACTGCACTGCCCTAAACCCTGAAACACCACCCCCAGCACGACCCCCTACACTGCCCGAACACCACTGCACTGCCCTAAACCCTGAAACACCATTCCCCCTGCACGACCCCCTACACTGCCCGAACACTACTGCACTGCCCTAAACCCTGAAACACCATCCCCAGCACGACCCCCTATACTGCACGAACACCCCTGCACTGCCCTAAACCACTCACCCCCAGCAAGACCCCCTACACTGCCCGAACACCACTGCACTGCCCTAAACCCTGAAACATCACCCCCAGCAAGACCCCCTACACTGCCCGAACACCACTGCCTGCCCTACACCCTGAAACACCACCCCCAGCAAGACCCCCTACACTGCCCGAACACCACTGCACTACCCTAAACCCTACAACACTACCCCCAGCACGACCCCCTACACTACACAAGCACCACTGCACTACCCTAAACCCTAAAACACTACCCCAGAACGACCCCCTACACTGCCCGAATACCACTGCACTGCCCTAAACCTTGAAACACCAGCCCCTGCACGACCCCCTACACTGTTCGAACACCACTGCACTGCCCTAAACCCTGAAACACCACTCCCAGCACAACCCCCTACACTGCCTGAACACCACTGCACTGCCCTAAACCCTGAAACACCACCCCCTTCACGACCCCCTACACTGCCCGAACACCACTGCACTGCCCTAAACCCTGAAACACCACCCCCAGCACGGCCCCCTACACTGCCCAAACACCACTGCACTGCCCTAAACCCTGAAACACTATCCCCAGCAAGACCCCCTACACTGCGCAAACACCACTCCACTGCCCTAAACTCTGAAACATCACCCCCAGCAAGACCCCCTACACTGCCCGAACACCACTGCCCTAAACCCTGAAACACCACCCCCAGCACGACCCCCTACACTGCCCGAACACCACTGCACTGCCCTAAACCCTGAAACACCACCCCCAGCACGACCCCCTACACTGCCCAAACACCACTGCTCTGCCCAAAACCCTGAAACACAAGCCCCAGCACGACCCTCTACACTGCCCGAACACCACTGCACTGCCCTAAACCCTGAAACACCAGCCCCAGCACGACCCCCTCCACTGCCCGAACACCACTGCACTACCCTAAACCCATAAACACCACCCCCAGCACGACCCCCTACACTGCCTGAGCACCACTGCACTGCCCTAAACCGTGAAACACTAGCCCCAGCACGACCCCCTACACTGCCAGAACACCATTGCACTGCCCTAAACCCTGAAACACCAGCCCCAGCACAACCCCCTACACTGCCCGAACACCACTGCACTGCCCTAAACCCTGAAACACCAGCCCCAGCACGACCACCTACACTGCACGAACACCACTGCACTGCCCTAAACCCTGAAACACCAGCCCCAGCATGACCCCCTACACTGCCCGAACACCACTGCACTGCCCTAAACCGTGAAACACTAGCCCCAGCACGACCCCTACACTGCCAGAACACCATTGCACTGCCCTAAACCCTGAAACACCAGCCCCAGCACAACCCCCTACACTGCCCGAACACCACTGCACTGCCCTAAACCCTGAAACACCACCCCGTGCACGACCCCCTACACTGCCCGAACACCACTGCACTGCCCTAAACCCTGAAACACCACCCCCAGCACGACCCCTACACTGCCCGAACACCACTGCACTGCCCTAAACCGTGAAACACTAGCCCCAGCACGACCCCCTACACTGCCAGAACACCATTGCACTGCCCTAAACCCTGAAACACCAGCCCCAGCACAACCCCCTACACTGCCCGAACACCACTGCACTGCCCTAAACCCTGAAACACCACCCCGTGCACGACCCCCTACACTGCCCGAACACCACTGCACTGCCCTAAACCCTGAAACACCACCCCCAGCACGACCCCCTACACTGCCCGAACACCACTGCACTGCCCTAAACCCTGAAACACCAGCCCCGGCACGACCCCCTACATTGCCCGAACACCACTGCACTGCCCTAAACCCTGAAACACCACTTCCTGCATGACCCACTACACTGCCAGAATACCACTGCACTGCCCTAAACCCTGAAACACCATTCCCCTGCACGACCCCCTACTCTGCCCGAACACTACTGCACTGGCCTAAACCCTGAAACACCATCCCCAGCACGACCCCCTACACTGCACGAACACCCCTGCACTGCCTTAAACCCTGAAACACTACCCCCAGCAAGACCCCCTACACTGCCCGACCACCACTGCACTGCCCTAAACCCTGAAACATCACCCCCAGCAAGACCCCCTACACTGCCCGAACACCACTACCCCTAAACCCTGAAACACCACCCCCAGAAAGACCCCCTACACTGCCCGAACACCACTGCACTGCCCTAAACCCTGAAACACCAGCCCCAGCACGACCCCCTACATTGCCCGAACACCACTGCACTGCCCTAAACCCTGAAACACCACCCCCTGCAAGACCCACTACACTGCCCGAACACCACTGCACTGCCCTAAACCCTGAAACACTACCCCCAGCACGACCCCCTACACTGCCCGAACACCATTGCACTGCCCTAAACCCTGAAACACCACCCCCTGCACGACCCCCTACACTGCCCGAACACTACTGCACTGCCCTAAACCCTGAAACACCGCCCCCAGCATGACCCCCTACACTGCACGAACACTACTGCACTGCCCTAAACCTTGAAACACCAGCCCCAGCAAGACCCCCTACACTGCCCGAACACCACTGCACTGCCCTAAACCCTGAAACATCACCCCTAGCAAGACCCCCTACACTGCCCGAACACCACTGCCCTAAACCCTGAAACACCACCCCCAGCAAGACCCCCTACACTGCCCGAACAACACTGCAGTGCCCTAAACCCTAAAACACCACCCCCAGCACGACCCCCTACACTGCCCGAACACCACTGCTCTGCCCAAAACCCTGAAACACCAGCCCCAGCACGACCCCCTACACTGCCCGAACACCACTGCACTGCCCTAAACCCTGAAACACCACCCCCAGCACGACCCCCTACACTGCCCGAACACCACTGCACTGCCCTAAACCCTGAAACACCACCCCCAGCACGACCGCCTACACTGCCTGAAAACCACTGCACTGCCCTAAACCCTGAAACACCAGCCCCAGCACGACCCCTCACACTGCCCGAACACCACTGCACTGCCCTAAACCCTGAAACACCACCCCCAGCACGACCCCCTACACTGCCCGAACACCACTGCACTACCCTAAACCCTGAAACACCAGCCCCAGCAAGACCCCTACACTGCCCGAACACCACTGCACTGCCCTAAACCCTGAAACACCAGCCCCAGCAAGACCCCCTACACTGCCCGAACACCACTGCACTGCCCTAAACCCGGAAACACCACCCCCAGCAAGACCCCGTACACTGCCCGAACACCACTGCGCTGCCCTAAACGCTGAAACATCAGCCCCAGCAAGACCCCCTACACTGCGCGAACACCAGTGCACTGCCCTAAACCCTGAAACACCACCCCCAGCAAGACCCCCTACACTGCCCGAACACCACTGCACTAAACCCGGAAACACCAGCCCCAGCAATACCACCTACACTGCCCGAACACCACTGCACTGCCCAAAACCCTGAAACACCACCCCCAGCACGACACCCTACACTGCCCGAATACCACTGCACTGCCCTAAACCCTGAAACACCACCCCCAGCACGACCCCTACACTGCCCGAACACCACTGCACTGCCCTAAACCCTGAAACACCACCCCCTGCACGACCCCCTACACTGCCCGAACACCACTGCACTGCCCTAAACCCTAAAACTCTACCCCCAGCATGACCCCCTACACTGCCCGAACACCACTGCACTGCCCTAAACCCTGACTCACCACCCCCTGCACGACCCCCTACACTGCCCGAACACTACACTGCCCTAAACCCAGAAACACCACCCCCAGCACGACCCCCTACACTGCCCAAACACCACTGCACTGCCCTAAACCCTGAAACACCACCCCCAGCACGACCCCCTACACTGCCCGAACACCACTGCACTGCCCTAAACCCTGAAACACCAGCCCCTGCACGACCCCCTACACTGCCCGAACACCACTGCACTGCCCTAAACCCTGAAACACCACCCCCAGCACGACCCCCTACACTGCCTGAACACCACTGCCCTAAACCCTGAAACACCACCCCCAGCAAGACCCCCTACACTGCCCGAATACCACTGCACTGCCCTAAAGCCTGAAACACCACCTCCAACACAACCCCCTACACTGCCTGAACACCATTGCTCTGCCCTAAACCCTGAAACACTGCCCCCAGCAAGACCCCCTACACTGCCCGAACACCACTGCACTGCCCTAAACCCTGAAACATCACCCCCAGCAAGACCCCCTACACTGCCCGAACACCACTGACCTAAACCCTGAAACATCACCCCCAGCACGACCCCCTACACTGCTCAAACACCACTGCACTGCCCTAAACCCTGAAACACCACCCCCAGCACGACCCCCTACACTGCCCGAACACCACTGCTCTGCCCAAAACACTGAAACACCAGCCCCAGCATGACCCCCTACACTGCCCGAACACCACTGCACTGCCCTAAACCCTGAAACACCAGCCCTAGCACGAACCCCTACACTGCCCGAACACCACTGCACTACCCTAAACCCAGAAACACCACCCCCAGCACGACCCCCTACACTGCCCGAGCACCACTGCCTGCACTGCCCTAAACCCTGAAACACCAGCCCCAGCACGACCCCCTACACTGCCTGAACACTACTGCACTGCCCTAAACCATGAAACACCATCCCCAGCATGACCCCTACACTGCACGAACACCACTGCACTGCCCTAAACCCTGAAAAACTACCCCCAGCAAGACCCCCTACACTGCCCGAACACCACTGCACTGCCCTAAACCCTGAAACACCACCCCGTGCACGACCCCCTACACTGCCCGAACACCACTGCACTGCCCTAAACCCTGAAACACCACCCCCAGCACGACCCCTACACTGCCCGAACACCACTGCACTGCCCTAAACCCGTGAAACACTAGCCCCAGCACGACCCCCTACACTGCCAGAACACCATTGCACTGCCCTAAACCCTGAAACACCAGCCCCAGCACGACCCCCTACACTGCCCGAACACCACTGCACTGCCCTAAACCCTGAAACACCACCCCGTGCACGACCCCCTACACTGCCCGAACACCACTGCACTGCCCTAAACCCTGAAACACCACCCCCAGCACGACCCCCTACACTGCCCGAACACCACTGCACTGCCCTAAACCCTGAAACACCAGCCCCGGCACGACCCCCTACATTGCCCGAACACCACTGCACTGCCCTAAACCCTGAAACACCACTTCCTGCATGACCCACTACACTGCCAGAATACCACTGCACTGCCCTAAACCCTGAAACACCATTCCCCCTGCACGACCCCCTACTCTGCCCGAACACTACTGCACTGGCCTAAACCCTGAAACACCATCCCCAGCACGACCCCCTACACTGCCCGAACACCCCTGCACTGCCTTAAACCCTGAAACACTACCCCCAGCAAGACCCCCTACACTGCCCGACCACCACTGCACTGCCCTAAACCCTGAAACATCACCCCCAGCAAGACCCCCTACACTGCCCGAACACCACTACCCTAAACCCTGAAACACCACCCCCAGCAAGACCCCCTACACTGCCCGAATACCACTGCACTGCCCTAAACCCTGAAACACCAGCCCCAGCACGACCCCCTACATTGCCCGAACACCACTGCACTGCCCTAAACCCTGAAACACCACCCCTGCATGACCCACTACACTGCCCGAACACCACTGCACTGCCCTAAACCCTGAAACACTACCCCCAGCACGACCCCCTACACTGCCCGAACACCATTGCACTGCCCTAAACCCTGAAACACCACCCCCTGCACGACCCCCTACACTGCCCGAACACTACTGCACTGCCCTAAACCCTGAAACACCGCCCCCAGCATGACCCCCTACACTGCACGAACACTACTGCACTGCCCTAAACCTTGAAACACCAGCCCCAGCAAGACCCCCTACACTGCCCGAACACCACTGCACTGCCCTAAACCCTGAAACATCACCCCTAGCAAGACCCCCTACACTGCCCGAACACCACTGCCCTAAACCCTGAAACACCACCCCCAGCAAGACCCCCTACACTGCCCGAACAACACTGCAGTGCCCTAAACCCTAAAACACCACCCCCAGCACGACCCCCTACACTGCCCAAACACCACTGCTCTGCCCAAAACCCTGAAACACCAGCCCCAGCACGACCCCCTACACTGCCCGAACACCACTGCACTGCCCTAAACCCTGAAACACCACCCCCAGCACGACCCCCTACACTGCCCGAACACCACTGCACTGCCCTAAACCCTGAAACACCACCCCCAGCACGACCGCCTACACTGCCTGAAAACCACTGCACTGCCCTAAACCCTGAAACACCAGCCCCAGCACGACCCCTCACACTGCCCGAACACCACTGCACTGCCCTAAACCCTGAAACACCAGCCCCAGCACGACCCCCTACACTGCCCGAACACGACTGCACTACCCTAAACCCTGAAACACCAGCCCCAGCAAGACCCCCTACACTGCCCGAACACCACTGCACTGCCCTAAACCCTGAAACACCAGCCCCAGCAAGACCCCCTACACTGCCCGAACACCACTGCACTGCCCTAAACCCGGAAACACCACCCCCAGCAAGACCCCGTACACTGCCCGAACACCACTGCGCTGCCCTAAACGCTGAAACATCAGCCCCAGCAAGACCCCCTACACTGCGCAAACACCATTGCACTGCCCTAAACCCTGAAACACCACCCCCAGCAAGACCCCCTACACTGCCCGAACACCACTGCACTAAACCCGGAAACACCAGCCCCAGCAATACCACCTACACTGCCCGAACACCACTGCACTGCCCAAAACCCTGAAACACCACCCCCAGCACGACACCCTACACTGCCCGAATACCACTGCACTGCCCTAAACCCTGAAACACCACCCCCAGCACGACCCCTACACTGCCCAAACACCACTGCACTGCCCTAAACCCTGAAACACCACCCCCTGCACGACCCCCTACACTGCCCGAACACCACTGCACTGCCCTAAACCCTAAAACTCTACCCCCAGCATGACCCCCTACACTGCCCGAACACCACTGCACTGCCCTAAACCCTGACTCACCACCCCCTGCACGACCCCCTACACTGCCCGAACACCTACACTGCCCTAAACCCAGAAACACCACCCCCAGCACGACCCCCTACACTGCCCAAACACCACTGCACTGCCCTAAACCCTGAAACACCACCCCCAGCACGACCCCCTACACTGCCCGAACACCACTGCACTGCCCTAAACCCTGAAACACCAGCCCCTGCACGACCCCCTACACTGCCCGAACACCACTGCACTGCCCTAAACCCTGAAACACCACCCCCAGCACGACCCCCTACACTGCCTGAACACCACTGCCCTAAACCCTGAAACACCACCCCCAGCAAGACCCCCTACACTGCCCGAATACCACTGCACTGCCCTAAAGCCTGAAACACCACCTCCAGCACAACCCCCTACACTGCCTGAACACCATTGCTCTGCCCTAAACCCTGAAACACTGCCCCCAGCAAGACCCCCTACACTGCCCGAACACCACTGCACTGCCCTAAACCCTGAAACATCACCCCCAGCAAGACCCCCTACACTGCCCGAACACCACTGCTCTGCCCAAAACACTGAAACACCAGCCCCAGCATGACCCCCTACACTGCCCGAACACCACTGCACTGCCCTAAACCCTGAAACACCAGCCCTAGCACGAACCCCTACACTGCCCGAACACCACTGCACTACCCTAAACCCAGAAACACCACCCCCAGCACGACCCCCTACACTGCCCGAGCACCACTGCCTGCACTGCCCTAAACCCTGAAACACCAGCCCCAGCACGACCCCCTACACTGCCTGAACACTACTGCACTGCCCTAAACCATGAAACACCATCCCCAGCATGACCCCCTACACTGCACGAACACCACTGCACTGCCCTAAACCCTGAAAAACTACCCCCAGCAAGACCCCCTACACTGCCCGAACACCACTGCACTGCCCTAAACCCTAAAACACCAGCCCCAGCACGACCCCCTACACTGCCCGAACACCACTGCACTGCCCTAAACCCTGAAACACCAGCCCCAGCACGACCCCCTACACTGCCCGAACACCACTGCACTACCCTAAACCCATAAACACCACCCCTAGCACGACCCCCTACACTGCCTGAGCACCACTGCACCGCCCTAAACCCTGAAACACCAGCCCCAGCATGACCCCCTACACTGCCCGAACACCACTGCACTGCCCTAAACCCTGAAACACCAGCCCCAGCACGACCACCTACACTGCACGAACACCACTGCACTGCCCTAAACCCTGAAACACCAGCCCCAGCAATGACCCCCTACACTGCCCGAACAACACTGCACTGCCCTAAACCATGAAACACTAGCCCCAGCACGACCCCCTACACTGCCAGAACACCATTGCACTGTCCTAAACCCTGAAACACCAGCCCCAGCACAACCCCCTACACTGCCCGAACACCACTGCACTGCCCTAAACCCTGAAACACCACCCCGTGCACGACCCCCTACACTGCCCGAACACCACTGCACTGCCCTAAACCCTGAAACATCACCCCCAGCAAGACCCCCTACACTGCCCGAACACCACTGCCCTAAACCCTGAAACACGACCCCCAGCAAGACCCCCTACACTGCCCGAACACCACTGCACTGCCCTAAACACTGAAACACCAGCCCCAGCACGACCCCCTACATTGCCCGAACACCACTGCACTGCCCTAAACCCTGAAACACCACCCACTGCATGACCCACTACACTGCCCAAACACCACTGCACTGCCCTAAACCCTGAAACACCATTCCCCCTGCACGACCCCCTACTCTGCCCGATCACTACTGCACTGGCCTAAACCCTGAAACACCATCCCCAGCACGACCCCCTACACTGCACGAACACCCCTGCACTGCCCTAAATCCTGAAACACTACCCCCAGCAAGACCCCCTACACTGCCCGAACACAACTGCACTGCCCTAAACCCTGAAACATCACCCCCAGCAAGACCCCCTACACTGCCCGAACACCACTGCCCTAAACCCTGAAACACCACCCCCAGCAAGACCCCCTACACTGCCCGAACACCACTGCACTGCCCTAAACCCTGAAACACCAGCCCCGGCACGACCCCCTACATTGCCCGAACACCACTGCACTGCCCTAAACCCTGAAACACCACTTCCTGCATGACCCACTACACTGCCCGAATACCACTGCACTTCCCTAAACCCTGAAACACCATTCCCCCTGCACGACCCCCTACTCTGCCCGAACACTACTGCACTGGCCTAAACCCTGAAACACCATCCCCAGCACGACCCCCTACACTGCCCGAACACCACTGCACTGCCCTAAACCGTGAAACACTAGCCCCAGCACGACCCCCTACACTGCCAGAACACCATTGCACTGCCCTAAACCCTGAAACACCAGCCCCAGCACAACCCCCTACACTGCCCGAACACCACTGCACTGCCCTAAACCCTGAAACACCACCCCGTGCACGACCCCCTACACTGCCCGAACACCACTGCACTGCCCTAAACCCTGAAACACCACCCCCAGCACGACCCCCTACACTGCCCGAACACCACTGCACTGCCCTAAACCGTGAAACACTAGCCCCAGCACGACCCCCTACACTGCCAGAACACCATTGCACTGCCCTAAACCCTGAAACACCAGCCCCAGCACAACCCCCTACACTGC